>VZSF01008254.1:176-41336 GCA_013398295.1 Chionis minor
ACATGGCTGAGGAGAAGCAGAGGGGGCGGAGGGGACATGGCTGAGGGGGAGCAGAGACGGGGCTGAGGGGACGTGGCTGAGGGGACATGGCTGAGGAGACAGGGCCGAGGGGACATGGCTGAGGGGAAGCAGAGGGGGCCAAGGGGACATGGCTGAGGGGGAAAAGCAGCTGAGGGGAAGCGGTGAGGGGAGATGGCGGCAAGGACACGTGGAGGTGACAGGGAAGGGCCTAAGGGGAGACGGTGAGCATGGGGCGCAGGGGAGACGGGGCTGGCAGGCGCTGGTGGGGCCTGAGCTCGGCTGGGGAGGCCCCCGGGGCTGGCGGGGGGGGGGGGTGGCTGGGCAGCAGAGCTTTGGGGTTGTCGCCGTCTCCGAGGGGTGGTAAGAGCAGGTTCCCCCCAGGCAGGGGGAGCAACACCGGCCCTGGTGCGTGGACAGCGCGGACACGCAGTGACAAAGGGCGGGTGGCCCGTTTCTGTTCCTGGCAGCAAAGTTTTGTCATCTCACCTTTGGGGACCAAAGTGGTGGATCACAGGGACGGAGAAGCTTCAGGGTGGATGATGGCTGACGGGGGGATGACAGAGATCCCATGGGTTGGGGAGGCTGAGGTGGGACATTTGGCGGGGGAGACGATGTGCTTGTGGGAGCACGGGCACGCCTGTATTGGACAGGAGGACTCACTGATGCGGTGAAGCAGCTGGAAGGAGGTTTGCTGTAAAGCATGGTGTCCAGAGACAATAGAGAGTTCACACACCCATCCAGGTGGCTGAACAGCTTGGGCTTTTGCTTAGACTTCATCATCCTTCTGGTCCAGAAGATCCTTAAAGTCCCCCTAGTGCCCCCCAGCCCTGGGCAGGGACACCTCCCACCACACCAGGCTGCTCCCAGCCCCGGCCAACCTGGCCTTGAACCTCCAGGGATGGGGCAGCCACAGCTGCTCTGGGCAACCCCGGCCAGGGGCTCCCCACCCTCACAGCCAGGAATTCCTTCCCAATATCCCATCTCAATCTCCCCTCTGCCAGGGTAAAACCGTCCCCCCTCGTCCCGTGGCTGCACTCCCTGATCCCGAGTCCCTCCCCAGCTTTCCTGGAGCCCCTTTCAGACCCTGGCAGGGGCTGGAAGGTCTCCCCGGAGCCTTCTCTTCTCCCGGCTGAACCCCCCCAGCTCTCCCAGCCTGTCCTCCCAGCAGAGGGGCTCCAGCCCCGCCGGCATCTCCGGGGCCTCCTCTGGCCCCACTCCAGCAGCTCCATGTCTCTGCTGTGCTGAGGCCCCGGAGCTGGTGGCAGCACTGCAGGGGGGTCTGCCCTGAGCGGAGCAGAGGGGCAGAATCCCCCCCCGGCCCTGCTGCCCCCGCTGTGGGGATGCAGCCCAGGGGCCGGGGGGGTTCTGGGCTGCCAGCGCACGGTGCCGGCTCAGGTTGAGCTTCTCATCAACCAACAGCCCCAAGTCCCTCTGGGCAGGGCTGGTCTCCAGCCATTCTCTGCCCAGCCGGGATTTGTGCTTGGGATCGCCCCGACCCGGGTGCAGGACCCTGCACTTGGCCTTGCTGAACCTCATGAGGTTCTCACGGGGCCACCTCTCCAGCTTCTCCAGGTCCCGCTGGATTGCATCCATTCACTCTGCCATGTTCACCGCACCACTCAGCTTGATGTCGCTGCAAACTTGCCGAGGATGCATGCGATCTCACTGTCCATGTCCCCAGCAAAGATGTTACTGGTCCCAATGTGGACGCCTGAGGGACCCCACTCGTCACCAGTCTCTACCCTGACATCAAGCCATTGGCCACAACTCTTTGAGTGTGGCCATCCAGCCCATTTGTTATCCCCTGAGTGGCCGTCTGTCAAATCCGTGCCTCTCCATTTTCGAGACACGGATGTTGTGTGGGTCAGTACCAACTTCTTTGCACAAGTCCAGGTAGGTGACGTCAGTCGCTCATCCTGTATCCACCAACACCATAACCCCATGGTGGAAGGCCACCAGATTTGCCGGGCACAATTTGCCCTTGGTGAAGCCACACAGCGCACGCGGCTGAAATTTTCTTGGGCGACGGAGAGGTGAGACCATCCAGTATGGGCACAGTGACAACAACCGCGCAGGAGGAATATTCGGCCTCATTCTTCACGGTTTAAACCATTACAAGCTATTATGGGAGTTAATCCATGGGGAAAGGAGATCATCCCCTGCCTGTTGACAGCAAGGATCCTGCGGGTGCCCGAGGGGTGTGTGTGTCACTGATCTGCCCGGAGGGAGCTGCAGAGCGACTAAATCTCATGGAAATATGCGACACGTTGGCCTGCTAGATAAGAAAATCAAAGTGTGGTGACTAAATTAAAACAAAAATAGGTGTGTCGCTTATGTCTGGTCACTTGAGGGAGGAAACACCCTTTGCACGGGGCGGTGGAAGGGGCACACCCCATCCGTGTAGAGCTCAGGCTGCAGCTTCTGCCTGCCCCCCTCTTCCCAAATTTGAGAGCGCGGGTATGTTTCCAGGGCCAGAGCTCCTAAGGGGAAGATGGGGAGGAAATCCCGGGTCCTGATGAAAGGCATGTCTATAACAACTGCTGGTACCACGTGCTATTTTTAAGCTCCAAGATAAAATAGCATCCTAATGGCTTTCTTTGGGAGGATCGGGCGACGGTTTGAATTTCAGGGCTGTCCCAGCCTACCCTGGGCTTCAGATCATCATAGGCTTAAAGACATCTCTCTCCTTGGGAAATCTACCTCTCTTCTCTGGAGCCTTTCTGCCAGGTGCTTTCTGAGATGGGACAGACTGGTTCTATGCAGGACAGGAATTCCACTGTCTGTGGAGCAGACATGGTAATACAATAAAAAGTTGTGGGTTACGTTGGTGCCACGTTAGGGAGCGTGTCTGACCACTGGGCTGACCTGCTTTTGGCTTCGAAAAGAATCACAGAATCACAGAATCACTTGGGTTGGAAGAGACCTTCAAGATCATCGAGTCCAACCATAAACCTACACTGCCAAAACCACCCCTAACCCATGTCCCTCAGCAATAGAATCACAGAATCACTTGGGTTGGAAGAGAACTTCTAGTTGTTCACTGAGCCCTCAGTCTACTCCCCAAAAGAAAAACTTAGGAGTCCAAAGCCAAACCTTCCACGCGCACTGGTCACACGGGAGCAAACTCGTGGTGTCTTAAGGAGACAGAAGTGTCCAGGCTTCACTCTGTCAAGCCACAGCTTGGATCACTCGCCCGTCCCAGGCTGGCACACCTGACTGTCACAAAGCAGAGGTGGCAGCAGCCCTTAAATGCAGTAGGTGTGTCCATCCCGAACTGTGTGTTGCAGCAGGCACGTGTCCGCCATAATCCAAACATCCAGCTTTCCTTGCACAAGGGGCTTCCTACTCTCCAGAACCTGAATTTATAAGCCCTGGCAGGTGGGCTAGCAGCAGACCGAAAGCTGTGGTTTTTTCCTTCCACCGAAGCAGAGTAAATCTGTTTCTACAGCACATAGCATCACAGCCCGGGCAGCTGCCTCCCATCCCTGTTCCTCCACTGCACGCGGCTGAGCACAGATCCTTCTGGTTGTCTCATCCCCATCACAGCTTCTTCGTTGTAAAACCTGGTGTGCTCCTCGCACACCTTAAGCTGTTACGGTTTTTTACCCTATTACGCATAGCTTCTCAGCACACTGAGAGCAGGGCTTCCTGGTTTTCTTAGGTCCTGTCTTGCTTCAGCTGAAGCCGGTTGAATTTTTATTGTTGGCATTGGAAGGAGCAGGATGGAAGGGAGCATTTCATCGCTCGGCTTAAGTCTGAAGAACAGAATAACTTGTTCCTGACTAGAAGGAAGGAAGAAAGGCAATATACGATACGAGCTGCACCTCTATCCTCCACACGGGTGAATTCCTGTAACTCTCCAGAAATCATTAACGTAAAGGCAGGGTGAAATCCCAACTAAGCTTATTCCTAGGCCAAGGACTGACTGACATGTCCTCTTAGCCGTTACTGTGCGTACAAGCCTAGACTGCCCAGAAAAACTGATAGCTACTTTATTATTCTACCCAAGCTTAGCATGGCTTCTGTGGGGCACTGTTTAATATGAAACTTCCTTCTTGTAGTTTAAAATCTGAAGTCTGCGCTTTGCTTTACAGGAGCAACTTCAGGACAGACTCCCATTTGTTGCCTCCCCGCGTACTTCCCCTATGCAAAAATTCAGAGCATCTCATTTCATAGAATCATAGAATCATCACTTGGGTTGGAAGAGACCTTCGAGATCATCGAGTCCAACCATAACCCTATGCCAAACCCACCCCTAACCCATGTCCCTCAGCACCACGTCTGCCCGGCTTTTAAATACCTCCAGGGACGGCGATTCCACCCCCTCCCTGGGCAGCCTGTGCCAATGCTTGAGAACCCTTTCGGGAAAGAAGTTTTTCCTAATATCCAACCTAAACCTCCCCTGGCACAACTTGAGGCCATTTCCTCTTGTCCTGTCCCTTGTTCCTTGGGAGAAGAGACTGACCCCACCTGGCTACAACCTCCTTTCAGGGAGTTGTAGAGAGTGAGAAGGTCTCCCCTCAACCTTCTCTTCTCCAGGCTGAACAATCCCAACTCCCTCAGCCGCTCCTCAGGAGACTTGTTCTCCAGACCCCTCCCCAGCTCCGTTGCCCTTCTCTGGACACGCTCCTGCACCTCAATGTCTCTCCGATACTGCGGTGCCCAAAACTGGACACGGCACTCGAGCTGCGGCCTCACCAGTGCTGAGCACAGGGGCACCATCACTGCCCTGCTCCTGCTGGCCACGCTATTCTTGATACAGATCTTTGTTTATCCCTCAAAAGAATATAACCTACTTCTCCGCTTGCACTTCCAGCTGCCTTCCCAGACTCCCCGAGTCCTCTCGCAGCTGCGTTTGGCCTGAAAGAGAAAGCAGCAGCCTGAGCCGCGCTCCTGGGGCGGCCGCACGGCAGACAAAATCTGAGAGATGCTGCAGGTGTGTCTGTCCTTGTAACAGCAAGGGGGGATTAGCCTTTCCGGGAGGTGGAGGGGGAGAAAGCGTGTGGGCAACGGCTCTGGCCTTTCGTCACGCCAGAGAGTGAAAGTGGATGGGGGAAAGGGAAGGGGACAAAGTCATCTCCCTAACGAGTCACTCCTGGCCAGGCCCATTAGCCGGCAGGGCAGGTAGAGCAGGGCAGCAGTGAGGCTGCTCGCCGCGCACGCCTGGCTTGTGTCACGTGAGTCACTTGTGAGCACCGAGGGAGCGGGGAAGGCAGAGCTCATTTTCGGCAAATGCTCGTTCATCACCACTTTGATGGCAGCCGGCGCAAATTAAGGACGCTGGGTAATGCGGCAGGGTTTGGCTCTGCTGATTCCAGGGCACTGACAGCAAAAGTCTTGCAAAGCAGCTGTGATGAGCCGGAGAGCTTTCTCGCCCGTCTGTCGAGAGGTTGTCATTCCCTCCCCAAAGCACATGACACGATAGCCCGAGGTGAGCGCTCGGCATGGGAAGCGCTGGGGAGGCGAGGCTGCCGGCGTGTGTCCCGGCCCCGCAGGGATGCTGCTGCAGGAGCTGCTTGTTGCTGAGGGGTTCGCTGTCATCCCTCTGATCCCTCACTCGCTGCAGACGCGCGGCAGGGCCTTTGGAGGGGTCACTTCCAAAAACGAGCGCTCGTCAGTGGCAGTAAGTAATGAACCTGAACCCTCTATAAAGAACAAAAAAAAAAAATTAAGCAGATCTATAAAATGTTTGAGTGGAGCAGAGAATGTTCTCAACACTGATAGCAGCACGCAGCAGACACTGATTTTCAGGAAATTTAGGTTTCTGAATGCTTCTGAAAGTGAATGCCTGTAAGGATCTTGGAGGATTTAACTACTCTTGCAAAACAAGCCTGCAACTTTCACTCCCATGCCGCAGTCTTCATTTCACGTCCACTTCCCTACCGTGAATTAGGCGTGCGAGCAGAAGCTAACCAGCCTGAGCGAGGCAGGACGCCGCTCCGGCGACAGCGAAACCATTGTGGGTCACCGGCAGATATTTGCCAGCCAGACAGGGCTGTTATGCTCATCAAAGCTGACTCCAGCACAATGGAAGGCATGGAATTTTGGCCAGGGATCCCTGCTATCCCAGAGACCTGTCAAGTCTCTCTGACGGGTCACGCGGTTTGCCTTGCGGCTGGCACAGCCCGTGATCTCCCGAGGTGGGATCCGTCCCTCGGCTGCTGGCCGGTGCGTGGGGCGGCAGAGGAGGAGCAGGGCGTCTGCGGCGCGGAGGCTTGGGGGAGCGAGTGCCGCTGCTGAGGGCTCCGCAGTCCCGGCAGCTCCGGCGGAAAGGACGGCGCTAGCTGCTATCCCGCATCGTGGATCCTGCTGGGAGTGACCCGGCGTGCGGGACACTTCCCACACACAGCACGTGACCCGGAGCATGGGCTTCCTCATGCACGAAGAGGTGAACCGGCAGAGGCTCGTCGTGATGTAGTAGCTGATATTTTCATCGTTCTTTACCTAAGCAGAGCCTTGTCCTGGGAAGCGCAGGGCAGCCTGGTCTTCCAGAGGGCTTAATCCTGCTCCTCTGCACCGGAGAGGGCTTTCAGCATCGAATTGGCAGAGCCGATCTCTTCTCTGGCCTGGACCTTCATAAACCAAGCCCTGTTATTCTGAGGCAGAAAAACTGAGTCTGTGCTGTAATGACAGCGTGAAATGTCCTCAGGAGTTTGCATGTAGCCTTGAGTTACCTTTTATAACTAGGTTAACAGCTGGAGGGCCCAGGGTTGTTTAAAGGGGAAAGACAGACAGTACATGCCCTGTATGATACGCTCTGTCCTAAGCAATTCTGTCGATTTATATCTAGAGATTAAAGGATTTGCCTTGCAATCAAATTATTCTCCTCAAACTACCAAGTGGGGGAGAGAGGGGATTTCGACCGCGTTCTCCACTCTGCGCAGCTACCCCTGCTGAAGCCGCAGACGTTTTCTCCCTTGCTGGGCGAAGCGTGCAGCTCGAAAACCCACTCCTGATCACTTGGGTGGTGATTTGCTATTTCTGTCCTGCTTCTGGTGCACAGGACACTCGGGGGACAAGAGCGGGTGAGAGGTCTTTGGGCCCCAAGGAGCTTCCAGCCCGGACTAGACGGAGCACGTAACCGGGACTGACACGAGCTGTGTGATGAGACAGGAGGCGACTGTTCTGGGGAAAAGCAATCTGCAAAGAGCCCGGCTCCGTTCGGCCCTGCAGGTCTGCAAAAAGTTTCATGGAAGTCAGATGTCTCACCAACAAGTCGAGTCTCTCAGGGGTCAGGGCCTGGTTTGCTTTAATTTTACCACGTTCTTCCTTCCTCGTATGACCAGGTACAAGATACGGCGCAGAGAGCAGCAGAGAGGAAAGTTCGGATCGCTCTCCTAGAGGGTGGGAGGAGATCTGAGGGTGGTGAGATGAAGGACACGGGTGTCTGGCGGATTGCCGTGCCTCTCCGACACGTTAGGAGATGTGCTGTCACTGCTTGGCCAGAAAGAGGGAATTGTGAAAGGCCACCAAACGCCACGTCTTTGTAGTGCAAGTGCCTCGTCTCAGGTGGCAGCTGGTGCCAGGCGCGCTGTAACAGGCACAGTTAATTTGCCCGGCCAAACTGGGGGTGATCTCCTCACGTGGGATCTCATCCTGTGCTCCGACTGCTGGGCCGGTTGAAGCCCTGGGACAGGAGCTTTAATACCCTTTCCATACCACTCATTATGACTATTCCAGGCATTCCCGGGACCCAACGGTCCACTCCCTTTCTGAGCCCTAATAAGCCGGTGGCAGCACTTTCTTGTGGCAACAAGTTACACAGGGTAATGGTACACGTGCAATTTAATGGTTTGGAATGTGCTGCTTGCTAATTCCTTTGGTTTTATGTTGCAACAAAAAAAAAGAAATGGAAGGTTCCTGCTCTACCTTCTCTTGGCCGTTCAGTATTTTCTCTGGTTCCATCACATAATCTCTGACTTTCCTTTTTTTCTGAGGTGGCCGATCTCTCGGCGTCTCGTCATGGGCTCTTCTCTCTTCCATGGCTGCCCTCCCTGCTTTTGGTGAGCTCTCGAATTCTCCAGCCTCCTTGCTGTGGTGGGCTGAGACAGTACTACGGGTATTGCCTTTGGAAAGACTGTCGCGTTCACATGCATTTCCTACATCACTCATCTGTGTTCCAATACTTCCATTATACTTCATTTTGTTTCTCTTAAATCTCTAATATCTTCTTGTTCCTTTTGCTCATAGACTGGGCAGAAGTCAGGACAATGCTACGTACGGTAATGCCCAAGTTCCCTCTCTGAAATGACACAGTCACTTTAGAAACCTGACTCCCACGAAATTCCCCTTGGTTCATCAAAATGGCTGAGAGCACTTTAGCTGTCTGAAGAATTCCCAGGGCATTTTCTGCTGTTTATTTTTTATTTTCAGTTTGGGCAGCTAGTCCATTTGCATGAGCCCTACGAGGGACACGTGGGATGGAAAGACCATGTGCGCGCTGCTCATCCGCAGCTGTGCAGCCACTGCTGGCCCCATTCTGCACACTCATCAGGTCAGACATGCAAATAAAGGATGTGTAGCTTTCACTTATGTGCTTTCACCTCAAGTACGGGCCGCCCATGAAAACTGTATGAAAAAAGTCTTTTCGGGCTAGAAGCAAGCCCTCTTTGCGGAATAATGGCAGTGTCACATCAGCAGCAAGGGCAGAGTTCAGCCCCTCGTCACCAAAAGCTTCTTTCCCCACAGCTTGAGCCAGTGGGGACAAGCAGTGTAGGACAGAAATTATTCAGACACAGTAGGGCAGGAGGCAGAGATCGGCGTGTGCGTGACACCCAGCTCACTGCAGTGGCACCCGGGAGCCTCGTGAGAAGTCTCAACGAAGAAGGGCAACGGAGCTGGGGAGGGGTCTGGAGAACAAGTCTTATGAGAAGCGGCTGAGGGAGTTGGGATTGTTCAGCCTGGAGAAGAGAAGGTTGAGGGGAGACCTTCTCACTCTCTACAACTCCCTGAAAGGAGCTTATAGCCAGGTGGGGTCAGTCTCTTCTCCCAAGGAACAAGTGATAGGACAAGAGGAAATGGCCTCAAGTTGTGCCAGGGGAGGTTTAGGTTGGATATTAGGAAAAACTTCTTTCCCGAAAGGGTTCTCAAGCATTGGAACAGGCTGCCCAGGGAGGTGGTGGAATCGCCGTCCCTGGAGGTATTTAAAAGCCGGGCAGACGTGGTGCTGAGGGACATGGGTTAGGGGTGGTTTATGGCAGTGTAGGTTATGGTTGGAGTCGATGATCTTGGGAGGTCTCTTCCAACCTAAGTGATTCTATGATTCTATTCTATGATTTTAAGTCTTCTGACCAGCCAGAGAGGGTCTGCTGTCCCTGCGAGCCCCTCGGCACCAGCCAGTCACGCTGGACTGAACGGGCTGCCCAGCAAAAAAGTCGTTTGCCTTTACCTGCTAACAAAGCCCGCTTAGCTCAGCAGATGGGGAGCACCGGGCTGTGAAAGATGGAGGAGTTTTTCAGGCACACGACTGGAGAGGTTTTCTGAATCTGCTCCCAAACCTTGACCGCTAAAACAGAGTGGAGTATACGAACCAGAGAAAATCAGCTAGCCCCTGAGGCTGGGGTTGGAGAGGTGACCTCTGAGGAATTATCCCACATCCAAAAGTGTGGTAGGGAAAAAAGGAGGGTACTGGCTGCGCTGAGGGCGTAATTGCTAGAAACTGGCCCAAAGGAGAAAAGTGAGTGCATCGCTGTGCTGTATGACACAGCTGCAGCCATTCTACTTGAATGATATATAAAACAGAGGATGGGTGATGTTAGAATTAAAAGTTGCCTGAAAATGCTGAAGGATGAAACTCAATCTGTCATCTAAAAATTTAATTATCATCTTGTTAAACCCAGGCTTTCTGGAAGAGACAAAGTAAGCACAGTTTCTGGAAGACTATTTCTTCCCTTGGGATTCCACCACAGACCTGGAGACTGATTGCGAGATTTCATCATTGCCAGTGGAAAAAAAAGAAAAAAAAAAAGCAAACAATATCCAAAGCTTATGCTCAAAGGCCACAAACTGCAGTATTTTTTTCTACATATCTTTCTGCTCTTGCTTTAAAAAGAAATGAGAGCTGGGGGAAATGACAGCAGTTCTCATTACTATGGGTGAGAATTCCCATTTAAATTCTTATTCATCTTCCAAAAATGAGGGACTTTAAGGAAGGGGGTGGAGCGGGGAGGGAATGCACTCCAGTTGCTTGGAACAGAAATACAACTCGTTCATGCAAAGCATGGAAAGTAATGATAATCCGATGAATAAAATCTTGGCAGACTATGAAATTCAGAAAAGGAAGGAGGGGAGAGAAAAGGCAGAAGCCTGCAGAAAGTCTGAACAGTTGTAGAAGTTAAAGCCAGCCAGAAAGCTGGGAGACAGCCCCCCCAGCGGCATTTCACGAGAGGCATCGGGTAAAACAAGCTCTGGGGAGAGCAGGCAGGTATTTGGGACCCAGCAAAGGAGGTTTTAAGTACTATTTTGGAGTTTAATTTTTGCCAACGAGGAATTATCACAGAAAAGAGCATGGCAGCAGACAGGCAGTAATTAAGGAAAATTTAGGCACACCTCTGTGAATCGAACGTAATTGGAAGCATTCGCCAGACGAGGATTTGGGCAACCAAACAGCCCGACTCAACTATTTTCAAGTTTTTGATAAGCTGAATGAATCACTATTAGCAGCACTTAACTGCGAAGTGGCCTCTGGATTAAAGACTGCCTTTTAAGGGGAAGAAAAACTCTGAAGGACTCAAAGCCCCCCTCACATAAACTGCTCCCAAATTATTCGATTTGAAGGACATTTGCAGCAGCTGGGAAAATTATGGGCATGAAATGCCACAAAACAAGTGGTAGAGAAGTTAAGTGATAAAGACTTCTATAAATAGAAATCTTCAGCGCCAGCATCAGTCAATAAACAGAGAATCGTACAGTCGGAGCGAGCTTGGGCAAAATGAATCCTAGAGAAGGAGTGAAAAAGATTACAAGAGAGCCATGAAGACAGATGATCAGAAAGCTGTGTCGCAATTAACTCGTTTAAGAGTATGGTTGAATATGTTGGCAACAGACGTCGGCAAGCAAACCTTTAGGAACATAAAGATGCCATATGAAAGTGAAGAAGATACTGGCTTGGAAGCCTGAAATGACTCAAGAATTCTTTCCTAAATTAAAAACAATCCCCAAAGGTCATTACACATCATAATGAAATACATGCTACTGTTGCTGCTTAATATAAAATCCTTTAGTCCTCAAATAGGCCAAGTTCTGGAGTTACTCAAGTAGATCTGCAAGCAGCAGACGAGCTAAAGATACATGGGTCTGTTTAAACCCAAATTTTTAGGTAACAGGAGAAACTGTAGAGGCAACAGAGTTTGAGAGGCTCCGGGGTCAGATAGTATCCAGGCAAAACAAGGTATTTAAGGTGTTGTTAGCACATCCCTGAGGGGTGACCTTCAGGCCATTCCTTTCAAGAGGAACGTCCACAATCCATGGAAGAAACTACAGTAGTTGTTCTCCAGGTGAGAGGAGCCTTTGCTGTGTGCAGTTCTTAGAGGCCCATGTCATTCCTAAGTCGCTGCTTAAAGATTTTAGCAAAAATACTAGCTAGTGAACTGCAGGCAGAGCTTGAGGTTTATAGAAACCCCAAATGAAACTGGAGAAAGCAAGGACAATGTTCAGATCCTGCTAACAGATCACTCAGAAACTTTCACAGAGCTTGCCTTTAGCTAGCAGAGAACCTTTTAATTTTAGCAATGTGAACCTCTCATTGTAGAGAGTTTTGTAAAGGGAGCTGTGATTGAAGTTGTATCCCACGTGGACATCCCTCCTATATTTTGTTAATGGCCAAGTTCTGTCAGTGTCAGCCCCAAAGCAGTTTTAAAAGTCAATGGATTAATTCTCCTCTGTCTGAGAACAGGCTCCGATGATGCCTATTGTCTCCTCGACTTGGCCACGGAGTCTTTGGAAGAGACAATAAGGGATAATCAGTTTGTCACAACTGTCAGGAATGCACTGCACAGAGTTTTCCATGCTGATGGAGTAGTGCCGGTTGTAACCAGCCCAAACATTTCCCTAAAATTAGTATCTAAATAAATCCATTGCTTTGGGAAAGCATCTGCTATTGAATTAAATTATTCCAGATCTGAATATTAGCAATATTTTTTGCTAAACTTGAGCTGTCACCCTACCAGAGCATGATTGGATATTAGTCTGCAACAAATTCCTCAGGAAACCTGAGAAGGAAAACGAGAAACCACTGAGAAGAGCGAAACGACTTAAATGTCAAATTGCTGCTTCAGCAAATGGAAGCAGATTTGGAGCACTGGGGGAATATGCAGTTTCTTGGTTGAGAAGATGAGCCACAGCCATAATGAATGTTTTGCCAAGCCTAGATCTGGTTTCAAAATCTTCCCACAGTCATCCCAAATAAGCATTGCTGAGAGCGCAATGTTATTGGAAAGGGGGTAGAGCAAAAACAGCCGGAGCGTTAATGAGCGAATGAAGGTAGGATTGTAAGAGAAGCTTGTGCAGTTGGGGGAACTAGCTCAAAGGTTTTAAACCGGGGTCATGTCTCTTGCAAAAGCGGGGACGGGGAAAGCGGGCTGGATGCTGGGGTCCCCACTGGAGCTCGAGAAGCAGAGCCCCGCAGCCTCCCACCACCGCTGCTTTCAGCCTCCCGACCTCCTGACGCGCCCACCGAGCACACGGCAGCACCAGGGGCTCGTCCACACTGCTCCGCGTGTCCCGCAGCCCTCAGAGGACAGCCGTGTCCGTGTCTCACCAGCTCTGCCCCGGGGAGGCCACAACTGGAGTGCTGGGTCCAGGGCTGGGCTCCCCAGTTCCAGAGGGACAGGGAACTGCTGGAGAGGGGACAGCAAAGGGCTACGGAGATGCTCAGGGGCTGGAACATCTTTCTTAGGAGGAAAGGCTGAGGGAGTTGGGGCTCTTTAGCCTGGAGAAGAGCAGGCTGAGGGGGGGTCTCATCAATGCCAACAAATACTTAAAGGGAGGGGGCTGGGAGGAGGGGGCCAGGCTTTTTCCAGTGGTGCCCAGTGACAGGACAAGGGGCAATGGGTATAAAATCCAATACAGGAAGTTCCATGTGAACATGAGGAGGAACTTCTTTCCTTTGAGGGTGGCAGAGCCCTGGCACAGGCTGCCCAGAGAGGTGGTGCAGTCTCCGACTCTGGAGACATTCCCAGCCCGCCTGGACGCCATCCTGTGCCCCCTGCTGTGGGTGGACCTGTTCTGGCAGGGGGTTGGACCAGATGATCTCTAGAGGTCCCTACCAACCCTTAAAATTCTGTGATTCTGTGATTCTGCTTGCACGAGTGTGAGGTCTGCTCCGTCTGGCGTAAGCCCCTGTGTCCCTGTTTGTGTGTGGGGATCTCCGGGTTTCCCACCCAGCGGGATGATCCCTGTGGTGATATTGTACTTGTGCCACCGCCTCCAGCGGAGTCACGAGTTACCGCAGCCACAGCAGAGGGGAAACCCTTGGGGACAGCTCTGACTCCTGCGGATCAGCCCCGCGGAGACGGGAGAGGAAATAAAAATGCGTGCGTGGTAGCGAAGCGGGGTGGGAGAGAGCAGAGCCGACGGGAAGAAAAGGGCCTCTTGGGATGGAGCTGCTGGACCGGCTCTTCCAGGTGCTGTGGGGTGGCACCAAGGCCGTGGTCTGGAAGGGAAAGTGGACGGAGGGGCTGTCGCGCACCTGACCTCCCTTCGTGACGGGGCAAAGAGCCGCGAGGCAAAGTATTGCTGCACTGCCCTGCCCTGATTAAAGAAAATAATCACCACCTCCAAAAATGCATTCGTATATTTTAATAGAGGTTACTTGGGTTTTTCTTTTCTTTTTTTTTTTTTTTTCCTGGGACAGCAGCAGGCAGGCATCACTCTTTCTCACCAGTTTTAAAACCTTAATGATGAAACGGCAGATTTAAGCAGTGGGAAAGCAAAGGGATACTTAAAGTTGGCCACTTGGTTGCTAAAGAATCTTTCCTCTCTTATTTAGAAACGGCAACAAACCCTTCTAGTCTGCTGGGTAAGCCTGCAGGGCCGTATTCCGGCAGCGAACACCGCCCAGGCCCCCGTGCTGTGTGTTCCTGGTGGGCTGGGCACCACCGGAGCCGAGAGGAAGGGCTGGAGCTCGGGACAAGAGAAGTCGGGACCACCTGAGTCCCCGCAGCTTCAAAATCCTGTTGTTTCCTCGCAGCGACGGCACCTGCCCAGGGAGGAAACTTGCAAGCAAAATATATAATTTTTCCCTTTGCTGAGGGCTCTGCTGACGAGGTCGTGTACTAAACTCCTCGCGCGCTGCCGCCGAGGCAGCCTGTAGTCTGGGAGAAGAGAACCGACAGCTTCATTTGGCAGCGTGATGAAAGAACATCGACGAAAGTATTGTCGCCAAGGTTCCTCGTAGGGTTAGATTAAAAGATAGGTCAGAAGAAATCTTGGAGGGATTGTGATGAAAGAGAAATTTTGTGTTTGTATGGTAAACACGCCCAGTTATTAAAGAGTATTAGGATGCGATTTGTAACCAAATATTACAAATATGGCTATTTATTACCAAATGATCCTGCGGTAATCCCTTGGGGCTTCCCAGCCAGAAAGCTCAGGCCCAGAGAATGGAGAGATAATCTCTCTGCTAGCAGTTGATGACAGAGCCTCTTGTTCAGAGAGGAAAATCAGGCCAGAACTGAAAGAACAGTTCGAAAAAAGGGAAGTCTGTTTTTAAGGGAAGGCTGGCGTATCGGCGACCTACTGCACAACACCAAAAAGCACACAAACGGGGTGCTTAGTTCTTTTGTTGCCCTTTATTTATTACCCAAAATATACTTAGCTGAAAACAATCAGCATTATTTTTAAACACTAACGTTTGGTAAAGAAATATCTTCTTTCCTGCCAGGGCAGCTGAGGGGAGCTCAATAAAACATCAGCAATGACATCCCGATGTTGTGCAGAGCCCAGCCCCGCAGCCTCCCGAACAGAGCTCTTTCAGCCGAGGCTTGCAGTGATTGTGTCTGGTTCTAATATTTACAGGCCATTAATTTTAAAGCATTTAAAGTTGCTAAACAAAGAGACGGCGTAAAATAGCTCTTTTATGCGTATACATTTGTATAATGATGCGCAGTATAGGGTTGCTACCATTCTTTCCTCATAAGGCGTGCTTGAAAATGCGTAGATGACATTGCCCTCTGTCACCACCCAAGCCCTGCGGGTGCCTGCGGCAGGTCCCTGCTCACCACCGGCACGGCTCCGCGTGCGATGGGAGGCAGGGAGCTAAGGGAACAACAAGGGGACCAGGGGGAAGGGATCCAGGATGCTGCCAAACCCCACGTGTCTAAAAAGGCCAGGGCTTTCCGGCCCGCATCTGTTGTTCCCACCTGGAACACCCCACGGCTGCGGACACCAGGCTTGGCGTTTGCTGAAAAGTACCTCCGGCCCAGTTTGTCCAGCCAGGAATATAAAAAACCCATGAAGGATTGGGAGTAATAACTACCGTTTGTACAAATACTGTAGCGCTACCGTTTGTGCACATCTTGGCTGCTGTGATTTTGAATTTGAATTTGAAATTCTTCTCGGTGGAGGCTGGGTGAAACGGGAGAGTGCCTCGGAGCATCAGTTACGGTGGGGAGAGAATACGGTGAATCTCTGTGTCTCTTGGACTCCTTCAAGCGCTACCTACTGGAAGTCCCCGTGGACGCAGCTCAGCCGTGAAGAGCTGAAGTATTTTGTTCTTTTCAACTGGAACAGCTTCTTCTCCTGGGCTGATTCAAATGTCTTGTAATGGATGCTTCCAGCAACCTGATACCGTGACTCAACTGAAATCCAGCCCTGGGTGAGCTGCCTGCCCGGAGATCTGCTGCGCCGGCAGCTCTCGATGGGCCTGGTTTGCTGGAGAGCGGAACAATGCTCGCCGCAGCGCAGAGGCAGCCTGATTGCACAGGGGACTGCAGGGAATTATGGCAAAGACCGGCTCTGTTTGGAAATAACGGAGTTATTTATGAGTGGGTGGGTGTCTACATACTTTTGTCAATAGCAACATCGTTCTGGAGAAAGAAAAGTCTATTCTAGCTGTCCCGTGGTGAGGGAGGAGGGAACCTAGCTTACTCTGCAGGGCTCTCCTCTGCACTTCCAAGAGGAAGAAAAAGCATCTGAACCCCAATTTTGCCATCAAAGTACTCGGGAAAGCACAGAAGCTCCTGCTCCATTCTGGCCAAAAGCAGAGCGTGCGCGCCTAGGGGCAGAGATGGGGGAGGAAGCTACTTTAAGGCCTGTTAACCCAATGCTTTTTGTTTTTCTCAGGCTTTCTGACTGCGTCCCCGGTAACACGCAGAAGGGTGGGAGTGCGGGCAGCAGCCAGCGTTTCCTGCCAGCGCCAGCTGCCCGTGTCCGAGTGTTCCCTCTGCAGCCGAGCAGCGCTGGGTCAGAGCCCAGGCTCGAATCCAGACTCGCTGCTCTTGACGCTGCACAAACATGCTGCGGACAAAAGGGACTCGTGCGTCCATCTGGGGAAGAAAAGAGGCAGCACAAGAGTGTCTGGCTCCAAGTCCAGCTCCCGCTTCACAGATATGAAATGTCCAGGTTGCTGCAGGTTCCCTGCTCTATCCAGCTACGCTCGGCGCAGCTCCGGGTCCCTGCTGCTCCGCTCGGCTCCGCTGCAGCAGCGCGTGGTGAAAGGGCTGCCGGAAGGACGCTCTGTCAGGCAGAAGGACACTGTCACAACAAAGCAGTTCCTCGGAGAAGGTGAATAAGACCCTGAAGCTCGATGACTCACCATGATGAGCACCATGGTGCATCCAGACTCCTGTGCAGCCATTCCGGGGGCACGCGGTGCCAGAGCTGCTCTGGAGCCGGTGGGTGGGCTCAGCCCACCTTAGCCAGAGCCTGGAGCTCTGCGGGGTGAGGGTCTGCGTACGCTTCGGCGCGCCGTGCAGCCCCCCTCTCCCTCGCACGGGCCGGATGGATCGAACAAAGGGCAGACCCGAGCATCCCGCGGGCCCCAGCTGGAATCCCAGGCACGGCGTGGAGGCTTTCAGCTTGCTCGGCAGCCCGGCAGCCCGGCAGCCCGCCGGCGGTGAAGACAGGCAGCACGGCAGGTACGACCTTCGGTGTACATCCAGCTGCTCCGCATCTCACGGGGCCTGAGCACCGGCACAGCCCAGGGTCAGGGGTCTGCCAGCATCCAGCAAAGCCCACGCGGAAATCCCCGGAGCGTTATTCCGTGGGGCACTGCTGGCTGTTTCTTTTCCATTCCCGGCACCCTGTGAGCCAAACCCTGCGCTTCCCACTCGGCCAGAACCCCCCTGAAACCTGCATCTCCCAGCAGCTGTGGGGCTGCTCTCCCCGTCACGGTCCCCGACGCCGGCAAAGGTGCTGCCAGCCGCAGTGCTTGGGGTTGGGTCCCAGCTGCCAGGAGTTTCCCAGTGTTGAGAGGGGCACTGGGGACTCGTTTTCCACGCGCTCCAGCTGCTGTTCAGCGGCGTGCAGCAGCAGCACCTGAGCCCCCCAGGATTTGGTGGCTCCGCCACAGCCTCCGTGCAGGACAGCCACTTGCCTCTCGCAACCCCGTCCGTGCTGTGGCAATGACAATTGTGCCTTTGTCTCCTCGCTCTGGATGTCTTTATTTCAACTGTCAGCTCTCCGGGCAAGAGACGGTCTCCTAGGCCACGGCCCCACGTTGGTTTTGCAAACAGCTGCCGCAGTTTAAGATAATATCCCGCTCCTGCTGTCCCCTTCCCGAGCTGTTGCTGCGGCTTCTGCTGCCCGGCGGAGCGGGTGGACCTGGAGCTGAGAGCGGTCCCTGCTCTGCTTCGCGCCCCACGGCGGCACTTTTTGACACAGCCACAAACGGCGGGTTGAAACGGCGGATCAGATCTTGCCTGATGTGAGTTTGGGGTGAAACCCCCTGGGGACAGGCCCTGGCCGCGGAGCGGGGTCGGACCGGGCGAGGAGCAGGACGTCAGCGAGTGGAGCGAGCCCCGGTGCCCCCCCGCTCGCTGCCCCCAGGACCCCGCGCCCCCACGGCTGCCGGTGCAGGGGTTTGCTGCTGTCGCGGCTCCTGACAGAAAACAGATGGTGAACGACTCCGAGGGTCCCGCCAGCGCAGCGGCCAGCGAAGGGGCAGCCGTGAGCAGCTGGGGACAGTGACACATCAAACAGCCTCAGCAGGATCCGACGGACAGCTGTGCACGGCCATAGTGAGCATGCGCGTGCGTGTGCATCTGTGTGCATGTGCGTGTGTGTGTGCGCGCACATACAGCCCGTAGCACAACAAAGCTGCCATCTCAAGCGATGCTTCTGCTGCTAATCAGAGAGTGACTTCAGGCCATCATTTCAGCAGGTGGGGCTGTAAATGAGGGCTCTGCCCCAGCAATCTCCCCTTCCCGGGCTGGGAGAGGAGCGGGTCCTGCTTGTTTCCTACAGGAGAAGACAGAGGGGAGGGGAGAACCTCCGAGGGCGGGAGGTGAAGCTGAAGAGCCCCCTGCACCCCTTCCCTGCAGCCGAACCCAGTCAGCTCGAGCGGAGCCTGGCGAGGCTCAGGGCAGAGGATGCTGGCCGTGCCCTTGGCGTGTCACCAAATGCCTCCCCGGCCCCTGCCCGAGGCCATTGTGGCGTCTTCTTGCTGTTACCTCCAGAGCGGTGCAGCCAGGGGAGCGCAGGGGGCCGTGGCAGCTGGGTGTGAGCTCCCTGCTGCCGCTAACTTTCCTAAAATAATCCTGCGGCGCAGGGTAAGTCACCGGGGGCCACTGCCCCTCCGCTGGCCGGGGATGTGTGTGCAACCGGAGCCACAGGGGCGGGCAGTGAGGGTCCCCCTTCAGAAAGGGCAGGCAGCTTTTTGTCGGGAACGTCTTGGCGTGGTGGCCGTCCACAGCGGCCTTCAGACAGTCCGAGAGCTACCCAGAGAGCCCAGGGCGCCTGCGGAGCGCCTGGGAGTGAGCCTGGAGGTGGGAAACGGGGATTTCTGAGTGTGCTGGAGCTGGTGGGAGTGGGGAGGAGGGGACATCCTCCCCTGTCCGTGGGGAGCACGGGCAGCTCTGGGCTCCAGGACCTGGGCGGTAGTGCCGGATGCGCGGAGACTTGGCACAGGGCCTTGTTCCTCCCCGCCTCCGAGCTTCTTCGGGATTCACCCAATGCAGCGCAGTGCTTTAGGGATGGGTTTCACCCCAGGGGAGAAAGGGACAGTGAGAAGCTCTGCCGAGCTGATGCGTCTGTTCCTCCGGCTAGCCAGGCTTGCTGGCACCAGCTGGAGAGGCTGCACTGCTTCCCATTGGGAGATCATCATCTTCCTTGGCATTTGTTTCAGAGCTCAAGGGATCCTCCAGGCTGCGGGAGAGGGTGGGTTTCAAGGCATGGGCCCGTTTCCAGCTCAGCCGCGATGATGGAGAGATCCCGGAGACCTTTTGGAGGAAGAGCTTCTCGGTGGCGTGACGTCTCCGCAGGGCTGCCGAGCCCACTGCTCCGGGTTTCGCAGGGCACGCCCTGACCGAGGGCAGCATCTTCAGGCTGGCGCAGAAGCTCATTAAGGAGCACCATGGTGGGCAGCGGTCGGTGTCGTACGTGCTGCCGAAGGGCTCCCTGCGTCGCAGCTCCCCTTTGAATCGAGGCGGTACATGGTGCTTCCTTCCGAGTCCTGCCTTGACTTTTGGCTGGATTTCCCAGGACTGACGAGGCCGAGCAGCAGCTGCGCGCATGGATCCGCCTTGCGCAACAACGTTCAAATTTCTTACCCAACTCCAACCGGATTTGATGGAGGGGAGAGGAGCAGCCAGCTGGGACGCAGATCTGTGGGACTGGTGGGGATGTGACGGGTTGTTCCCAGTGTGGAGCTCAGGGCACTGCTCCTCCTCCTGCAGCAACAGGGTAATGCCCAGGACTGAACTCGGCCCCTCGGCAGCCAAAGCACCAACTCTGCACCAGGAAAGCCTCAAACGCAGCCCCAAATGCACTTGTGGTTGCTCTGCACGGGCAGATCCCGCATATCCTGGAACCATCATGATCCCCAGAGAGCTCCTGTGAGCACAGGGTTCCCCCGTGGACCTCAATGGCACATCACGCTGGTTAACTTGGTGGTGAGAGATGAACCCTTCGTCATCCGCTGCCTCCCGAAGCACGGCCCTGCTCTTAACCTGCATGAGAAGGGCTGCAGTGGGTGGTGGCCGCAGTTGGAGACCTGCGTGAGCCCAGCGCCTGCCCCTGCCCCGTGCCGGTGGGACGGCCCCTGCCCCGGGGAGGAGGAGGCAGAGGTGAAGCCGGGCTGAACCAGGAACGAACCGCGGCAGCGCTGGAACCTGCTAATTAGGGCGCTGCTCAGTGTCACGCACAGCCAGGATTGCAGCGCTGCCGCAGTGCAGCTGGATCATCCCTCATTGCCGCGCAGCCCCGGGGCTGTTCCCAGGGCACACCCTGCGCTCCCACCGCCCTCCTGCCCTCTCCCAGGGCGCGTGACCCTCAAGGTGGCCGACGGCATGGCCGTCTCCTGGAACACGGAGCTCCTGTGGCCAGAAAGGGGCTGCAGCTCCGTGGGGAGCCTCCACGCAGCATCAAGCCACGGCAGCCGATCCGTGCCGGGCAGCACGGAGGCCTGACACCGCATAGGTCGCCCTGCGGGGCTGCTGCCAGCATCCCTCCAGGTGCCAGCCCCGCTGCCCAACCCACCACTGGCACCGGCATTTGCCTGCGTGGGGTTTGCCGAGCCGTGGCACGTGGGGAGGCTGCTGCCCGGTGTGGGAAAGCCGGTGAGCGGGTGGTGGGGGCGAGCACGGCAGAGCCAGGGCTGCACCTTCACGTGGCACCTGGCAGTTGTTTGAGGAGGTTCATGCAGCCACCGCAGCGCTGTTTGCAGGTGCGAATCCCATCACCACAGAGTAGCCGCTGCCTCCTTCCCCGCCCTGCTTAATTCCTGCGGTGGAGACACCTGGGATCGGCCACAGGGCTCCTCTGCCAGCGCACGCGTCCCAGTGGGGACCAACCTTCCTGTCCCACCAAAGGCCACAGCAGAAGTCACCCGCACGGCCAGCCACCGAGGTGGAGCAAAAGCTGCAGCGCGGGTTCATCCCAGCGCCGGACTGCACCTGCTTCCCTGGGCCCCTCTCCTCCCACTGAGCCTCCCCCCGCCATTCCCTGCCCTCCCCGGGGTCCCTGAGCCGCCGTCGGAGCCCCTCCTGCTCGTGTGGCCCCGTGGTGGCAGGACCGTGCAGAGTCGGGGCCGTGTCTCCCCTGGCACAGGGACGCGACGCAGCCCACAGTCTCGGGGATTTCCCACCCAGAGTGAAAGAGAAAGAAGGAAAGGCCACTTGGCCACGTTCCTCTTGGCCTCCTTCCACTTTCCTCTTTTGATGTTATTCTCCCTTTTTATGGCTCCTTGCGCGAGCCTTTAGCCCCAGCAAACGTCGCTGGAGAGTTCATCCAACAGCAACAAACAGGGACGTGTCTTCTGCGGGGGGAAGGCAGCCACCCCCCACCCCGGGGCCAGCGTGTCCCGTCTGCGGCCACTGGGCCCGCGCCCCGAAAAGCAGATAAAACCCCCCAAGACAGACCCACAGTGGCCCAAGTGGCCGAGCCGTGGGCGTCTCGCTGACACCCCCTCTCCAAAGGTGCCCGGGGCTCCGTGGCATCTTGAAACGCGAGTGCGGCTGCGTTGCAGGAGGCGAAGCCAAGGGGAGAAGCCTGGATGGGGCACGGCGGTGCCACCACGGCTGCGTCCCCCCGTGAACGCCCGTCCTTCCTCCCCTCCCGCCCCCGCTGCTGGGGAAGCATTTTGGGTGAGGAAGACCCCGCCGTGCAGACCCCCGCCCGCGCCCAGCTGCCCCCGCGCAGCCCGTGGGCAGCTGCCGAGGGCAGCCTGTGCCCGAGGGTTGGTGTGAGTGGCAGGTCTGGTGGCACCGGTGGTTTCCAGGAATACTGCGGGCATTGCCCACGAGGCCGCAAAAATAGATGTCCCAGGTGCTGCTGCAGGGGAGGAGGGAGGGGTGGGGAGGGGGCGGCAGCTGTTGCCCCACACTGCGGCCCCCCATGGCCCTTTCCAGGTGGCAGCAGTGTCATTCCCGTCCCGTGCCTGCAGCTCCACGGCTTCTCAGGGACAATTACGCCCTGACTGGAAGAGGGGAGAGGTGTAAGGAAGAGGGTTCGTCACTCTGGACTCAAGGGGAGCACAAGTGTTTTGGCAAAGCCCCCCAGCGGTGCATTCCTCGGATCTGTGATGTCCTGGTGGGGACAATCCTGCCAGGACGGTGCCGGGGAGGCTGCGGGGCCAGGGATGCTCCGGCACGTGGTGAGGGTGGACAGGACCGTCTCGGGCTGAGGGCTCCCCTTGTGCCCCTGGCGACGGGCAGCCGTGCTGGGCGATGTCCCTGCCCCGAGGGGCACGCGGTGCCTGGCTGCTGCCCACCCCCAGGACGGAGCTGGCGCCTAAAGCTGCGTCGTGATAGAGCTGCCCGGGCAGACGAACGCACCGGTTTTAACGTAACTGCACTTTCCTCGTGCAGCCCTGACGCACAATCTTGGTTTGACCAGTCTAATCTGTTTCTGCGTGACTTGCAGGGCCTGTTCCCACGGCAGGAAGGAGGACGGAGGCACCGCGGTCCCGCACAGCTGAGGACGGCCACGAGCTACAGGCATGAGTGAGCCACGGCCTGGACCTCCATCGGCTGGGGCATCGCACCCCGCTGGCCGCTGGGTGCCCCCTCACCCGCGTGGGGGACAGCAGAGGGTTTCCACCTGTCCCCAGGCGCTGGGTGACACTGGCCGTGTCCCACCTCCGCACACTAAAAGAGAGCGAATTGCACCGGCGCCAAGCGAGGTGCCGGGTGAGCCCCACAGGGCTGAGCCCAGCGCTGCTCTGCCCCACACCCGGGGGTCTGCAGCCCCTGGGGGGGGCTGGGGCCACCCCACCCTGGCCGTGGCACCGACCAAGGGCCGGCAGCGCCAGCAGAGCGTGGCATCAGCTCTGCGCGTCTGAAATAAGACACGGGGCTGAGCTGGGGCTGCCGACCAAGAGCCGTGGGGGCCGAGCGGAGCTGGGGGTGGTGGCAGCCATGCGGCAAGCGCAGCCCCCGGCCCCAGTGGGGAGGAGAACAGGGACAACTCATCATCCCTTACCACTGAGCAGACGGTCGGTGCCGCCTGCCCGGGACCCCCAGCGTGCTGCAGCCCGCTGAGCGCCGCCACGCAGGTTGGCAGCCGATCCATCAGCCCGGAGCAGCCTTAAAAGGCAGCAGCCACCCAGGGCCCTCGGCTCCGGCGCGGGTCCCCGAGGAGCACGGAGGGACCCGGTCGCTCCCGGTGCCGACAGCGCAGCCGCGCACGGCTGGTCCCAGTGGGAAATGCTGGGCGCACCCGGAGCCAGCCCTGGTGTGGGTGCACTGTGGCGGCCGTGCCCGGTGCCCCGTCCCCTGGGGCCGCCGTGCGGTGCCAGCCTGGCCTCCCACAGGCACGGGGACGCAGCCACGCTGCAGCCGCTGCCAGGCCGAGGGCTGGCACCCGCATGGGGAGTTTTCTCCAGCCCGCCTGGAGCTTGGCTCGACAGCAGGAGATTAGCTTCATTTCCAGCTCTGCCTGGATTTGGTGACCTCTAACAAGGACCTTCCACCCTCCGCGCTGGCTGGCAGCCTCCGCTCCTTGCTCCCACGGAAGGGAGGGCGACGGGCACCGCTCCCTGGTGCAGAGCTGCCCCATTTATGGCCGTCACTGGGGAAATGGAGGCACTGGTGCAGAGCCGGGAGTTGGGACCGTGCCCTTTCCCTCCCGGCAATGTGCCCGAAGCGGAGCAGGGACCGTGGGGCTTTCGGTAAGGGACTGGGTGATGGCAGGGTGTCCCCATGGAGCCACAGTGGAGCAAAGGGAAGGCAGGTGGGACGCGACACTGTGGGGCCACCCCATGCAGGACCGGGCTTATGGAGCCCTGGGTTGTGCTGCAGCCCCAGGAACGGCCCCATAGGAGCAGCCGCTGCCCGGCTCCAGTTCAAAGGAAACCCAAAGGTGCCCAGCCAAGACCTGGTACCAGCATTTCCAGGAATTTTGTGGCACTGCCACCCATGCACCAGCTCTCCAGGGGACAACTTAGTCACACGTGTCACTAAAAGCCACCACCAAGACGAGAAGCAAATGGTTTTCTTAACAAAGCGGCCTCAGCCCAGCAAAGCCTTGTGAACCTCCTTCAAAAAGCATCGTCCACGTCAAGATACAGCCGAGATTTTCACCAGAGCCGACTCCTGTCGCTTCCCCCTCCCAAACCCCCCGGCTCTGAGGGGACAGCGCTCTCCCAGCTGCTGCCCTGAAACACATCCAGCTCCGCCGCACGCAAGCTGGCAGGAGCAGGCTTGGTTTGTTTGAAAATTGGGAATTTTAGCTGATCATTTGAACCCCTCTGCCTCGATCCCAGCCGGCAGCGCTCAGGCCCTCGCAGAGCGTCCTCCCTTTCCCCTTCCCTTTCCCTTTCCCCAGGCTGGGTACCAGGCGGAGTTACCGCACGCTCCCTGCTCCTGCAGCGAGCTGAGGTAACTCCTCCTGCCCTGGCCGAGCCCAGGTGGGGGCAGTTTCACTTGGCAAATAACTAGAGGAAGGTGCAAGGCTGGGTTTGAGAGCAGCCAGGCTGCCGCGCGCAGGGAAGGGAGCGCAGCCAGGAAAGCTGCCTTCGGTGGCTGGAGCAGAGACACGAGAAGGGGCTCGGAGAGGCCAGGGAGAAGAGCCAAAGCAGCTTTGTTTGAAAAGTTGCAAAAGGATTTTAAACCAGGGACGTGCCCGGTAGCGCAGCTGTAGCTAAAACCACCTTTTCCTGCTTCATAAGGCAGCAGCTGAAAAGCGGCAGCGAGGCAGCGTCGGAGGCATGTCCGGCACCTCCGAGTCCCCGCGGGTCCCTTCGCAGCTCGGCTCCGCGTTAGCCGCCAACTCACAAGATACAAAAGACGGCGCAAGTGCCCTTTTAGGCCACAAAAAGTAAAGCGATAGGAAAGCGAGCACTAAGCTCTGCGGCATTCAGGAGCTGGCGGTAGAAGCTGCTGAAACCCTAAGCTGCTTTCAACATCAGTTTTAAGGATGACATATGGAGGCAAGGAAAAAAAAAAAAAAAGAAAAAAAATCCCCCCCAGCTCCCTGCTTTAGCCGCCAGTGGATTGGAAGTCACATTGCTGTAGTTGAAGTGAAGCTTTTCGTGCTGACCCCGCTGTTGGCCACCTGCTCTCCAGCCCCTCGCTCTCCGCCCAGGCTGTTCCCATCCTCCCAGGTGCTCCACAGGGGGAGCAGCCAGCGCCAGCACCATCTTCATCCAAAAGTGAGCTGCGACCCTCCGCAGCGGCACCCGTCTGAGGGAAAACACGCTGCTTTGGAATGCAGGTGGCTGCAGCCCTGCTCTTCCCAAGCCACGGTGGGGATTACAGACCCGAGTCCCCATCCAGCCTGGAAACAGCCCGGACTGGAGCTGAACTGGGTTTTCCCAGTGCCATCTACCCCTGCCAGCGTTGTGGCCTCTGCAGGACACCGCGAGCGGGTCTCACCCAGCCGCCTTCACCAGCCGGGCCAGAAAACCAGCCTTCCCCCACCAGGTCCGATTCCTGCAGCTTCCAGGAAAGCCGGGCACTATTTTTTTCTCATTTAAAGTTATCCCAGAAGCAACGAGCAAAGAACACAAGACTGGAAAAACAGCGATCGGCCACGGGGGTTCCTTTTCAAGCCACGGTGGGTGAGGCCGAGCAGTTCGCCAGCAAGATGAGGCGAGTTCGACTAACCGTTGAGATTTTACCTGCTTTATTCTCTGCTGCAGCTGGGGGCTGACGCTGTACAGACCCTGTGCAGAAAAAGAAATCCCGCAGCCTTCACCTCCCCCCGCAGGACTCAGAGCATGCAGGGAACTTGGTGGGGGATAAAGGGGTCCCATTCCCATCTCTACAGGATTCCTAGAGTTTCTGATCCCTCAAAGCGCTTGCTGCGGCTCACAGAGCACCACAACACCCACACCCCCTCCAGCTTCCTGAACATGAGGAAGTTTGGGATAAGCAGCTGGTTTGGGGGGCACTGGGGGGAAGCACCACTGTAAAGCCACGGAGTGGTGGAAGGGCTTTGCTCCAGCTGGGCAGCGCGGCTGCCTCAGGCTCCAGCTGCCTTTTTTTGAAGGCACCGGTGGGTTAAACTTTCACCGGGGCGGACGGTGTGTGCAGAGCTGTACCCAGCCCCTGCACCCAGCCCTCCCCTCCCTCAGCTGACCAGTTACCCCTCAGGCCTGGCCAAACGGGGCTTGTGCCAAAACAAAAGCAGTTTGGGTGGATGGTGGCGCGGGCCGGGGCACAGGCAGGGCACCTTCCCCGCACCCCGTCCCTCCTCCTGCACCTCCCCGCCGAGACAGATTCTGTAACGGCCAGTTCTGCTTTGACATTCCCTCAACTTCCCCTCCAAGGTACGCAGCTTTGAGGGAAGCCAGCGAAGTCTGGTTTGTTTTTGGGTTTTTTTGTTTTAAAAAAAAAAAAAGAGAAATAGTTCAACGTTTATCCGTTCTGTTCTCGAGAGGATTAACAGCAGGTTTCCAGAAACAGTTTAAAAAAAAAAAATCAAGTTAAAATTCCACACAGAGCACCTCCAATTCAGTATTTTTTTGACAGCGACACAAGGGCAGGCAAGGCCAGCTGACACGGAGCAAGCCAAGCTGGGCGAAGCGTGGATTACTGCGAGAGCTCGCAGGATGCGCGGCTGTTCCCAGCCTGCACCCATCCCCGGCCCCAGGAGCACTGGTTTCACCAAGAAGTTTGGAGTTGGAGGCAGCATCACAGTGTTGCTGCAGCAAGCAGCCAGCCTTACCCTGACATCACTGCAAGGTTCAATAGTAGGTATTAAATGACACCAAAATCAGCGTCAAAACAGGAAAGCAGTTTTAGGATGGCGCTGCTGCGCTGCAGAACCACGAAAGTCGTAGGGTTCGCCTACAGGGTACGACACCAGCTGAGGAAGTTCCTCTTCCTTCAAGAATGAAGTGTATTTTTTGGTCTTTCCTGGCAGAGGGCGCTTCTCTTACAGGAGAAGCGGCCGAAGTCAAAGCCAGGGCAGCAGCAGCAGTTGCAGAACAGCCTCCCAGCATCAGCAGCGTGATTCCTCGCAGCCAGGATCTTTTCTGGACATTTTTCACAGCAATAACACGCAGCCCCAGAGGGAGCAGCAGCAGCAAATTGCTGCCGTCAAGAACCCTGGTGACAGCTTTGCCACCCGCTACTTGTGGGATCACCCGGGACAGCCCAATTCCGAGTTACCCACCATTCTCAGAAGTTCTCCCTACTTTGAAACACCAACTGCTCTAGAACAAAAGCAGCAGTTGAATTCCAGGTACTATAAAACAAAGCGATCTCGATTGAGTCAACGAGGTGAACATGATATGGACGTACAATAAACCATTTCCCCTTCAGCTCTTGCCAAGAGGCTTCCCACAGCAGAACACGGGAGGGCAGCGAGGTGGGAACCTCTCGCTGTAACGAACCATTTCCCATTTCGCTTCAGCACAACACATTATGCTACCGAAACACAGAATCAAAGCTGCAGCTGAGAAAAATAATTAAGACACCCCCCACCCCACCCCCCCAAAACAGCAGGCCACCCTTTAACAGAAACAAGGTTTAAGTACAACCCAGATGATTCAACTGCAGCAGTATTAGCTTCGTTTGACTGTATTTAAATAAAATAAAGCACTTTAAAAATAACAGGCACTAAAATACCCTCACTGCTTACACCATGTACCAGCCAAGCCCCCTGGAAGTGGCATGCCGCGTCCCCCCCGGCCCCCGGCAGAGCGCTGGGCAGCTTGCGGATGTCCCAGAACACGAGAAGCCATTGCCCCGAAGCAGCGGAACAAGAGGATTGAGGAGAGGCAGCTCCCACCAGCATCCAGGCTGCTGGGTTGAAGCCCGAAGCCGCAAGTTCCAGGGTGTTCCCAGTAAGACACCGGACAGGAGAGCGCCGGTACCCGATAACCGCAAGGGAGAAACAGGCACGTCTCCCTCCCGCTGCAGCCTCCCCCCACGACGGGCCGGGCCGTCTCGGCTCGTGCAGTTCAGCCCTCAGAGCTTCTTCAGGCGACTGTACAGTTCCCTTTTGCTCTTCTCACCAGCCCAGGTCCGGCTTTTGGTGCGGAACCTTTTCAAGTCTTCTTTAAAGTCCTCGTGGTGCATGGGGCGATAGCTCTGGGGCTCGCAGAAGCTCTGGGGAAAGAGAGGACGGTTTAACTCCAGCGCGTCACGGGAGCGACAATGTCTCCGAGACTTGTGAACACGGAGCAGCCACGTGAACAACCACCCCCTGACCAGGCAGACTCAGAGCCCCCCGCGCCAGGCAGGCGCTTCAGACCAGCCCTTCACCAGCAAAGACAAGCGATTCCCAGCTTACAGCTCCTTCGGAAGTGACAGCTGTTAAACGAAGGACTTTCACCCCCACGTACAGAGCTCTCACCCCAAATTTTCTGCCAGGCACCAACACACAGAGCGGGTCTATCCAGTATTCACCCCAAACAGCACAGCGGTGAACAACAGCTCTCGCCTGTTCCGTGCTGCCACCTTGAGGCCAACGGCCCTCGATACCGAAACAAAACTCGGGCGTCCACTGCCCCAGGGGAGCCAGCACAGCGCAGGGAGAGCCAAAAAACCGGGAGAGCCCTCACTGCTATCCCCCCACGGCAGTCCAAACGCTGGGAGACCCGCCATCCCGCTGGGAACCAGCACACAGCCCCACCCAGCCGGCCGCAGAAAGGCCAAATCCCTCATGCCGGTCTGAAAATACACCAAGTCACGGAACAGGAAGGTAATCTAGGAGGTATCTGAAGCGTGAGGGGCCCGAGAGGGACCAAAGTGACCGTCAGGCCCCAGCCGAGTTTGTGTCAGAGCAGCAGGAAGAACCAGCTGGAGAGAGGGAGGCAGCACAGCCACCGAAACGCCGAAGCAGCAGCAGCCAAGTGGTAGGATACGCCATCCTCACAATGCTGGGAAGAGAGCTGCTGGGCATGTTTTAGTTTCCTTCTATGAATTAGATGCTGAAAACTCAAAGCTCGAGTTTTTCAACGCTGCTATTCTAGTACAGTACGAGACTTCGGGTTTCCACTTGTTACGTGGCAATTACTCTCTGCTCTCCTAGGCCTCGCAGGCTGAGCAGTCTTAAATTCCATCTCTAAATGACATTTTGAACTCCTACTCGTTATAAAAAGGCAGAAACTAGTTATATTTTACTCCTGAGACAAGTGGAAAAACCTTTCAGCTGTGGCAGCAAGACAGCTCCGAGGCAGGGAATAGGCCTAGAGGAGGGAAGGCAACCTCAGTGCCAAACTGTGACTGTTCCCAGTCCAGGAGAGCTCGGAGAAACAGAGCAGGAAGAGTTACCCCAGCACAAAACTGCTCTGCTCCGAAGAGAAGGCCGATTGAGTACACCAGTATTATTTATCTATCGTTTCTTCCCAATGTGCAAGCGCGGAGTTTAGGAGACCGTTACTTACGCGGCATCTCGAGAAGAAGTCCTTGTAACCCCCCTTCAGGACGTACAGCTCGGGGTAATGGAGGTTGGGGTACTCGTTACCCAGCCTGTCCCGCTCTCTCACAAACCGGCACCTGTGCGAGGAAAAGATCCTCCGTTAAATCTCACACTCAGCAAATAACACCTTAAACCACCCACTGCTCACCTAAAACATCCCATTCTTTGGGTCACAGAAGCAAGCAGCTGCCCATTGGGAAGAGGCGGACAAGCCCCAGTGGCTGCAGAGCTGTGCCTAACTGGTTTGCCCTTTCCACCTCTAAGCATTCCAGTGCGCCAGCCCAACTTCACCGCAGCCGTTCACATCACGGGTTGTGTCACATCCCCCCCAGAGGTGACAACCAACATCTACCCGTGGTAAACTGCGCACTGAGCAGCGTGCCAGCGCAGTAACCGGTGCCACCCCCAAAGCCTTGTCCTCAACCGGCCCAGCACTGAGTTCTTATCTAGGGGAGCGTGGGACAACTCACATTCGAGGACCCCGCTCCGAAGAAAACTCGCAGTGGAACACTATTATCACTCGTTTGTTCTCCGACGGCTGGATCGGCTTCTTAAGCAAGTAGTCTTCCACATCCTCTTCCATGTGCAGGTTTACAGCACCCTGTAAAGGCAGAGCCGTGCCCGACCACACGCAGTGAGTGGAGGAGAACACCAACAAACCTATCCACTTCCTTGCGAGCCACATCCTCATCTCAGTTTCCTACAGAAGCTCTGGCAACCCCATCCGGCCTTTGGGAACGCAGCTTCAAACCCAAGCAGGACACTGCAGACAGTCTAACACTGACTCTGGGGGACCCAGACCTGTTTCAGACGGCCATTTCAGCAGCTGCAGGTTGTGGCTGGTTGGATTTCCCTCCCTGTCTCGCTGTACTGGAGAGGGTCGGCCAGCTTGCTCACGCAGCAAACCTCAACATCAATTACATTTTTACACAGACATTTGTTCTTTCCAGTCTGTGATTTAAATGGATACTCTAATTTTAGCTCCCCTGGAACCGTCTCCCTGCTTGCCACCCAGGCCACCTCCTCTGCTTCAGGAAAGCGGAACGTTCCCTCCTTTAAGGGAAAAGTCACTTTATGACCCAAGCATGCGCTCAGTGTCCCAAGCCCCACTTCCAGAGCCCAGCGGGGCACCTGGGCACCTCAGCCCCACACATCCACAGCGCCTTGGGTAGTCCCTAGGAAAGTGCAGCCCCGCACGGTTCCGAGTGACCCCAGTTTGGAACTTCTGACAACTCCACACTGCTCTTCCGGGGTCAACATACCTTGATGTGTCCTCCTTCGTACTCGTACGGGTATCTACAGTCAATGATCACACATTCCTTGATGAAGCTCGCAAACTTCCCAGTCAGCACAGACACAATCTTTAAAAAAAAAAAGAAATTCAGTTATTTTGAGCTATTTTTGCATTGCTCCCCCTTCCCCTCCCACCCCAGTAACGAATTTTTCTCACTGTCCCTGGAGCACATACCATTTCTGAGTCGATATATTTTAAATCTTGATGTTTCCCATCGACAGTGTGGAATAAATAACCCTACAAGACAGACAGCATTTAATTGAGAAAATTCCAAACGTGAGCCAAGTAGGCAATAGCGCCGTGTCCAGCAGTTAACTTCGTAACACAAATACTTTCTCGACAAGAATCTCTTCAGCAAAGCTCAAGAGTTAAAACTAAGACTTCTAAAACTCGGGGGCAGAATTTTATTTTTGGCCCCTATGCCAAAGGGATTTTGTACATCTTTTTGAATAAGCACAAATGAATCGCTTTGTGTCTAACCCAAGAAAGCGCCCTTCTCACCAACAGCCTTTCCCAGTAACACAAACACACACTGTTAAAGAAGGGAAGGGCTTTACTCAGGCTGGTTTTTAACATCTCTACCGAGAGAGGCCATCAACATGCTTGAATTCACCAACGCGTGACCATGAAATCACTTGAATTACCTTTGAGAAGTCACCGATAAGGTCCCTCTGGTCACTGTCCAAAATGCTTTCGATCTCTGCGGCAGAGGATTGTGTCTTTACCATTTTCAAACTCTAGAGGAGCAAAGGGCAGAGATCAACACCCAGCACTGACAGCGGAGACCCCTTTCCCACAGCGTAACACAAAACTCGGCGTTCGCCCTGAACTGCGACTCCCCAGCTTCCCCCACTTTGGGTTAAGGCAAAACTCGGGCTCAAGAACATGCAATTACTGCATTACCAGCTCCCCCAGGTCTCCTGCACCGTGCAGGGAGAATGCAGTTTTGCTAGGTCAGCAATTCACCCAAAAAAGAGCTCTTGTTAACCATCATAAACCAGACACCCTTATTAGATGCTCTCCTAATGAAAACCTCTGCTACAGAACTGGATGCCAAGCCACCAACCGCTGAATCCTCAGAAGGTGTTCCCGGCAGGCTTTTCCTCTTCTTGCTTTTCCCTGGAGAATTCTCTTCCTGGCACCTCTCCATCCTTTTCTGGGTGGTTCTTCCTACACCACTAGGCAGAGACGAAAAGCCAAACAACCGGCATCGTTTGGCCTGCGAGGAAGGAGAGAAGTTAAGAGCTGTCTAGCCAAGATTTAGATTAGAAAACTACGCAAGCCTCAGGCTTTTTCAGACTGTGACAATTTCTGCCTTAGACAGGACGCTGCCACTGCACAGCACCAGCAGGACAGGGGCCAACAGGGTCACCTAAACTCAGGACCTGTTTCCAGTAACACACACGTTTCTTGCTGTGCGGACTGGGTGAGCTGGGAGCATCCTAAGCAAGACATGCTAGCAGAGTGCTTTATACCAATTAGCAGACAATCTATCGGCAGATTAAGGAGCTTTTTGCTGGAGTGTAAACTCCCTTTGGAGTCTGTTATCAGAAGATTGGGCCAGAGGCATTCCAGGTAAGCCTGTGCTGAGCTACTGAGCTATGTCAACAAGTACCTGATAAGGAAAGTCAAGATCTTCTTGCATTTATGAGCTGTTTTTGTAAAAAGAAAGGTAATGCCCATACGTGCACACAATGAGCATTGTACCACACTGACAAAGTCTTCCAGGTGAGCAGGCTCTGGAGATAACGGAATACCGGAGGGGGTTTATGCCATATCTTGCTTTGCCGTTGTTATTAGGGATACAGGATCAGAGACAGCGCCATCGCTTGTCCCAGTAGTGAAAACGGCTGCCAGAACAAAGTCCCCGTCTCCGTTCTGTTGTGCTCTCGCAGGACACTCACCCGACTGTCTGTTTTCCTCATGACCAGTGGTGCAGTCCAGAGGCTCGCCACATCGGACGGCATCTCCTCATTGTTCTGCGGAAAAAATAAAGTTTGTTCTCATCTATTTCACTGTAAATATCGACAGCGGTTGAACTCAGCTGCCAGAGCAGTTTTAGGAATTTAACTCAATTACTAGCCCCACACTCAAGGAAATAACGGAACGAGTCAACACATGTCGGAGAAGGTAAGCTATACCAATTCACTGACCAATTAACAACTATGTTCCTCCAAAGCTTTGAGCAATTCAAGTTCGGCTAGAAGCAGTATTCTACTGAAGTGGCTCAAAAGCAAGGAGCAGGGCTAGCTCTTACGGCAAGTTTTTAAAGGAAAACGCCAACTGCTCAAATAATTCTCTCTAGTGACACAATTCTCATCCGCCAACAGGAACAGCCACAGTTCTTAAATAACTGGTTACACCCCAAGTAAGTCACACCGTCTGCACTAGGAAACGGCACACGTAAGATGGAGACCCTGAAGTGTAAAAGTTGAAAAAGATGATGATAACTTGTCTTCCAGGATTCCCTAGGACCGAGCTGTTCGCAGTGCAGCTCACCGCACTGAATGCTGCTAGAATATTCACGCATCAGAGACGCGTGTGGTCAGCAGGCTATGAACGCTAGACAGAGCTGATTTTGAAGCGTCCATCACATTTCCTTCACACATACCTTCAAGTCTTGCTCATCTAACATCTCTAGGAATCCATCATCATCTTCACTTTCAGAGGAAGGCAGAGAAGACTGCTGCAGGAAAGCTGGCCTGTAGTTTTCTTCTTCACCTGTGGGTATTTCACCCAGGGGAAACTAAAACAAGACAGTTTTAACAACATTCCATCTCTTCACTGCAGGATGCCGTAACCACAGAGACGATGCCGCGCCTCTCACTGCACTACAGAAAACACAGTGGTCATTCCATCACCTTGAAAACACTGTCTTGAGCAAACTCCGAACGGAGTTCCAGTAATTCTATTAGATGCCTACAACGGCAGAGTGCTTCATTAGCCTCATTAAGCAATAACCCCCTGCTCCGGAAGAAGCTATCCAGCCAAGGGGCAAAGGAGAGAGATGGGTGGTGGCAACAGCAACAAGAACGGATACAAACTCCGCAGCTGATAAGCCCAAGATCAGGACTACCAAGTAGGGTGAAATACTACCAGCCTCAAGGAGTGGAGATGAGGCCGAGCCCCCCAGCTCTGTTTCTGTGCAAGGACCCATCACCTTTTTTCAGCTGCTTTTTCTAAGCAATACAATATGAATAAGGGAGTATTTTCTCCCTGGATGTCATATCTGGGCAAAAGATCCAGTTGCAGCTACACAGCGGGCTTCACTGCTCCAGATGCATCTGCCTCAATACAAGTATCTACTTTATTGACAGTGAAAACAATTTCAGACTTGCTTCCTCTGTTCCACAGCAACGTCCGCACCCCCTGGACTTACTGCAGCACGACCTCAGCTCTGTAACGACTGATCTTTCACACGCTGCAGAACCACCCACATTTCAAAGTTCCAACCATCTCACCAGCCAAAGGTTTTCTTATCTGGCAGATAGATAAGTGTGGGGTTTTTTATTTGGCACATCAACGGTGGTGATTAACAGCACCTCAGAACCCAGGTGCAATTCTTCTTCCCCCCCAGACACGCGGTGTGCAGAGGATTAGGTGAGAATGAGTTGCAAAAAACACTGTAGTACTTACGATCTGAGCTGGAGATGAGTTCTGCCCTGCTCCAGGGACACCTTTTCCATCACGGGACTGGACGTGCGCAGAACAACGAGAAGCTGGCTTGGTTGGCTTCTTAAATTCAAATGATTCCTGAATTAAAAAGGAGCAAAGTGACCATTTTAACAAAATTACAAATGGCGTAAGTTACTAGGATCACTGTATCTTTTTATTTTTTTGAAATTACCTGACCCTTGGGATTTAAGTTCCCTGCTAGCAACAGGAATAGTCTGAAGGTGAGTGTTTTCAAGTTAAAGATATTACAATAGTGACTCATTTAGCGTAATTGAGCTTTCATCCTCTTGATATCACCTGTGGGCTTAAGGCTTTTCTATTTCTTTTGTCAGTCAACTTCTCCGCAAAAGAAATAATCTTTAAGGCAGCCAAGGCTGCAGCACGGTCAACAGAAGCACACCTGTAGCTCAGCGACAGGCATCTTCTCCTGACACAACCTGACGGAGCTCTACCGATGGGATTTCCAGCAGCAAGGCCTTGAAGGCCAAGCAGGCAAAAGGAATTTTGTGCTGCTGCAGAACCAGAGCTCCCTACGCCAGCAGTGGCAAGAGGTGAGGTGATCTATCTACAGAGCTTTCTGGAGGCGCCCTCGTAGCTACTTAAAGGTAACGGTATGAACACATTTTCCCTTGCCACAGCCTAAAAGGAGTCAGGTTCAGTAGCATGAAGGTAGAGCTGCACAATGAAAATCTTCCAAATTTTTATTAACTTATAATCAGTTTGCAGTCACTGTAATCAGTGCTTTCACACTCCGCTGCGAGTCCCCCAAGATAAGCCACACAAAACTTCCTTACAAATCACAGAACCACCTAGGTTGAGAGGGACCTTTAGGATCATGCAGTCCAACCATCAGCTCTGTCTGAACTCCAGCCTGGCAGAGAGCAAGAGAAGCCTTTCCCACTACTTCCACCACTGCAGGGATGTGCTAATTCACCTTCCTCTTACACCGTGCCATTGCAGGCAACAGAAAGCGACACTTACGTTCTCCTTATTTTCATCTTGTTCCAACAGTTGAAAAGCATCGCTATCCAGAGACTCGGAATGGTTTCTCTTCAGGGCAGGACTGGCTCCTAGGAGGCTTTGCTACAACAGAAGTGTACAAAAGTGCCAGCTCAGTATTGTGCAATATAGTCTTCACACAACCACATTTTAAGCGAAACAGGGGTTAATAAAGACTGTGAGGTCTCTGACTACAAACGGGTGCAAACCACGAGCAGGAGTCTCGGGTGCCGACAGCTCAGTACAGGTACCCAAACGCTTCAGCTGCGCCAGTGACAAAGCCACATCACTCCAATCTCACGCCAACTTGAATGAGATGGAGAGTTTACAAGCTGTAATTTCAACAGCTTTCATTAAGTACCACAGCCGCTGCTCTTCAAGCCAGAAAATTAACAAGTTATGGAATGTATCCAACTAAAAACACTGAACACACTAAATCCTTTAACATTTATCTAATATCAATACCACTTACTGGCAGTGAATGGATTCTTCTGAAAGGCATCCGAATGCTACTACGAAAAAGAACCAAGATTGATTTCAGCATTTTGTTTTAGAAGACAGCAACGTGAATCAAACACACTTTTTTCTCCCCAGTAAAACCCCAGTAAAGCTACAACAGTCACTGACAGAGAAGTCAAAACAGAATTATACTCACTTCAGTCTGCTGGATTCAAGGATTGCCTTCTCAAACCTAAGAGCAAGTGAGAGCCCACAGTTAGCACCAAAGGACAGTACACTAAAAATCAACCTTGCATTTAAGTCATGAAGTGTTATGCTCAGCAGAAGCCAACATGCTTGACGATGCTTTTTGTCTTTCTCAAAAGCTATTTATAGCCAGCTTGCTCCATCCTAGTTTTTTTAAACACTAGCTAGACTCCTTCTCCCTCTCCTTTCCCTAAATTCTTTTCAGCATCGTTTAGACAAGGAGCTACGTTGAAGGGAGAAAAGTTCAGTGAATCAGGGACCAAGGGCACCTGTCCCCCATCCCTGGGGACAGAAGACCGGGAGGGGTGTGGGGGGGAAAATCTACTTGAGAGTCGCAAATTCAAAGCCCAGAGCAACTGCTAGGTGTCAGTTAAGGGCCATACAATGCGTAAATTATAGTATAAGCATTGAGTGACTCCTGCAACTTGCACGCAATTTGGTGCAGCCTCAGACTCCCGGCAGGGTGCCAGTGCCATGCTCCAACAGCCAGGCTGGTGGAGCTCGTTAACTCAGCACCCCAACCCTCCGGTGCTCTACGGCACAGACAAGCCTAGCACACAATCAGGGAATGGTTCGGGTGGGAAGGGAACCTAAAGGCCACCTAGTGCCACCCCCCAGCCCTGGGCAGGGACACCTCACACCACACCAGGCTGCTCCAAGCCCCATCCAACCTGGCCTTGAACCTCCAGGGATGGGGCAGCCACAGCTGCTCTGGGCAACCCCGGCCAGGGGCTCCCTGCCCTCACAGCCAGGAATTTCTGCCCAATATCCCATCCAAATCTCCCCTCTTCCAGGGTAAAACCATTCCCCCTTGTCCTGTGGCTCCACTCCCTGATCCCGAGTCCCTCCCCAGCTTTCCTGGAGCCCCTTTCAGACCCTGGCAGGGGCTGGAAGGTCTCCCTGGAGCCTTCTCTTCTCCCGGCTGAACCCCCCCAGCTCTCCCAGCCTGTCCTCCCAGCAGAGGTGTATTTGCATACAGGCATCCCAAGCTACAGAGCCCACGCTTCTAGAAGCTGGAAAGAAAAGAGCTGGAAAGAAAAAGAGCCCACCGCACACAGGCCAGCAAAGGAAAAGCCACATCAAGCCTCTCATTAGCCCACGTTTGTTAATGGCACAAGATGAAACATCAGAAGTCTGGCATAGCATACGGTTACATACGTTTCCTCCATGACATCGTTTGAGGTCGCAGGACCGGGCGAATCCAGAGCACAACCTGCCGAGGAGAGACAGCGTTTTCTATCCAGCAGTATCCAGGAAACATGAAGCATTGGACACCGCTACAGATTTCCCCAGAAAGACTCTGAGCTCAGGCAGGAAACTGACGTAGAAAGTCCTGTTTGCAGCCTCAGCGCAGTGTGGAAGTAAATAACAGCTGCAAACAGTCCATACCATTGGGTTTGGCCATAGATAAGTGTTAGTTTTTGAGGAAAAATAGGAGTAATTAAAAAAAAAAGCAGCACCCACAGCCCGGCCTAGAATGTCATATAGACCAGAGCGCTGCCACAGAATGCTGAATACTCTCAGCTTATTCTCTCACACGCACCACCTTAATAAACAATTTAGTCCTTTACGGTTTTTAAGCTGTGTTTTTAGTTACACCTCTTCACAGGAAGAAATTTTGGGCTCATTCCATAAAAAAAAGTAGTCAAAAGGTGCTTCTTAATGCATGCTAGCGCCCTGGAAATAATAGCAAGCACTCCATCAGCACAAACCAAGCGGAACATCGCAGCTACATAGCATTTAAGTACAGTCACATACGAAGCTTACTTCAACAGATTCCCCGAGGAGTTTTTGTACTATGGTTCTGTTCACGAGCCCCAGTGACAGGCCAACGGCTTACCAGAACGTTCTCTACACTGTCACGACAAGACTTCCTGCTACCTCTGTGAGCTAAAACAACTACAAAGAAATCATTTGACTAACGCGACAGGTCATGGTCTCAGCAGAGCAGAAACCTTAATCCTGAGTGTTTTGTAAGCACTTAAGGCCTGCTTTGGAGACAGGAGAAAAAGAAAAAAAGGAAAAAGCCAATAAAGTGAAGACTTAGCAAGCTCGGTTATTCTAGCAAGCTGTCTGGTGTGTGAGCTACACTCCCGTTTTAGTGGCTCCTCTGAAGGCTGAAAGTACCACGCACAGACTAGTGCGTAAATTCAAGTGGAGACACTGATTTCCATCACTGAGCTGGACCAAACAAGTATCAGAAGCTCCCCTAATTCTACAGGTTTTGGGGCAATAGCTTATTTCATTTTAACCGATAAAGTATCTCATCTGGAAAAAAAACAAACGAACCAAGCAAAGCCTCTAGGTATGTATCAGTACTAAGAAGCAGCTCCCCAGATTTCAGATCAACAATCAGCTTGTGTTAACAAAAAGCTACAAAAAAACCCCCAAACCACAAGACAAACCCTGCTCGACGGCCGCGACTGGAACGCGCCGAGCAGGTTAGCACAGTCCAGGTTTAGAGAGAGAAACAACAAGAGAGACAAGTCGCTTTCATCAAAGTGATCACCCTCTGAAGGGCAGAAACTCCGATCGGTCCCACTCAGAGCTGAGTGCAGACATGCAGCGGACCCAAACGCCGTCTCCCCGTCTGCCAGACCGCAGCCCCACCGCACAATTACAAACCCTCACACGCCAATATCCGCAAAACCCCCCAGACTAGGGAACGGTGGGAATCCGATTCACCCGTGAAGCCTGCCTTGGGCTGTCTCTAGCAGCCTCCATCTTCAGCCGCCTCTGCTGCAAGAACGGCCGAAACACTCACGATAAGGTGTTGACCTACTGCCACATACGGAGCAGAGCATCAAGGCAGTCAGAAAATGGCAGCGATAAACACCACGCTGGAGTACAAAGCGTGACAGGTCAGCAACCACGTCTTAACAGCCACCCTAAGAAAAAAGGGAAAAAGCCACCTTTGACAGATGGGGGCAGAACCAGTTTTTCCTCCATGCCAGCTCTACTGCTAACGTACTCCAGGACGATTAAAGCCAAAAAACCCCACCAACCCAAAACCAAAACACCCACAACGCAAAGCACGAACGGCAGAAGCTTGCTGAGCGAGCGTTTGCCTGCCGCCCTCCTTTCAAGAGCGCCAGGAAGAGAAGCGGCTGCAGGGATGGCAGACAGGCAGCGTTAATTCTCTAGCCAAACCCTGGAAGCTGCTCGCAGCGGAAGCCACATAAAGATACGATGTTTTTCATTGCTTACTGGTTATTTAAGAAGGCCGTACCTGAGTCTGTTGATTCCGATGACTCTGTTCTTTGTAAACCATTAGCATGCTTGTTTCCCAGCTCTTGCTCAGCGTTTTCATGCTGACTGTAAAGGAAGTTGGATATTTGGTTTAAATGCTCATTGAATGGAGAAATACAATACAGGAGTGCCCAAACCCAGATACACAGCGCAGGTAATCACAACCCGAAACCTTTGTCATCAGCCAAGTGAAAGGATTCCAGCCTGGCAGTCCCACAGACTGCGTGCTCTCATGCTGCGTTGAGCCGCATACGGACAATGCCACGCTTCCAAATATCCTCAGATCCAACACCTACAGGGACTTCAGGTTTTGGTTTTGTTTGTTTTTATTTTAAACCTGCACACGCAGCACTGATAATGTTAGCAGCTGGGCTTCCATAACGGAGCTAGGGAGAGCGTCACTTAAGACAATAATCACCCTGGTTGCCTTTCTGGTCACCTTGCACCAGACTACCAAGCTTTGCTCCATGACACGCTAACTGCAATGTTGGGTTTTTTTGAAATGATGTTGTGGAGCCTCTCCTGAGCTTGTGCCTTCACAAATGAACCTCCTAATACAACAAAATGATGGACCTTGCAATAAAACTTTAGGGCTAAAACCAATTTAAGTGTGCAATAGGTTACCGGTGCCTGGAACTCACATTAGCACTTCCCAAACCATTCTCTAAGAACACCCATATCAGAGCCCCATTATCCTTCTCGGGCTGCTCTTTAGCAGCTGCTCATTTAATTACTGTTTTGCATAGAAAAATTACCAAACTTCTAACTCAAACTCATTTCTTTAATCGGTTAGCCCTAAAATTTCATCTTATCAACTAAGAAAGTTCTTCTCTGCTCACATAACCATCAGACCAGTCTAAACCATTTGGTAGGGGAAGGGCCTCGAGGCATCCAGAGCCCCACGGAGTAACACCAGCTCCTGAGCTGACCTGTGGGGAAAAGCTACTTGAGTGCAGCTCCTCCATCACATGGGTTAATTAAAAAAAAATGCACTAGGGCTACACACTCCAAAGGACAGAATAATGAACACTGAGGGGACTGGCCAAATCGTTTGCAGGAATTCCAGGAATCTGAAGGAGGGAAGGATCATAAAGAAAGCAGGTGATTACAGAAATGAGAATGACGTAAAAACAGCAAACGAAGGACAAGTAGCAGGAGGGCCACCAAGATCAGAGCATGCAAGGGCAAAACAGGAGCCATACAAGAGACAAACTGCAGAGGTTCCTGTAGGAATAATGAGATTAAAGGAGTCGGAGACTAGTAACAGGAAAATTGGATTGAGCAACTGTGTGGCTGGAGTTACGGGGAGAGAAGGGCGGCAGAGCCCAGAGACTGCAGCACTTTCCATAGGTGAAAGAGTAAAGAGAGGAGGAGCATGCAGCAAGATTAAAGGAGTTGGGTCGCAGGAGACAGGGAGCGGGAAGCAAGAAGGGAGCTGAGATGATGCAGCCCATGTGGGATGGAAGGCAGGAAGGACGCACACGGAGGTACCAGCATTAATTTGCGGGAGAGGGGAAAGCACCCAGTCCGGGGGCCAGGCCAGGGAAGGGCTCAGGAGCGAGCTGGATGCCCAGAGCAGAACCAGGGGAAGATGGTGGCACAACGTGCTGGGACACCGTGGGGGGCAGATGGCCCAGAGCGCAGGAACCGCCACCCAGTGTGGGCAGGGAATGGGGCGGGGTGGCCCAATGGCGGGGCTCCCCAGGGAGACAGAGGCAGGAGGGAATGGGGATGTGTGGGGGGAGGAGGGG
>VZSF01008258.1:7384-66045 GCA_013398295.1 Chionis minor
CTCCGCCGCCAGCGCCACCGCCACCGCCTCGGCGGCCGCCGCCGCCGCCTCCTCGGCCTCGCCGCCGCCCGGGCAGGCCGCCATCCTCCGCCAGCAGCACGGGTCAGGTAGGGCGCGGGGCGCGGGCGCCCCTCTCCGTTCTCCCCCCTTCCCTCTCCCCTGCCCGGCCGTGGCTGCCCGAGTCCCGCCGGCCGGTGTAGGCTCGGGCACGGCGACACCCTCCCTCCCCTCCCGCGGCGGGGTTGCTGCGGTGCTGAGGCCGGTGATTGCATCCCAGCCTGTCGGCAGCGGTGCTGAAGCCGTCGCAGCGGGCGGGGCGGTGCGGGGCGGTGCGTGGTGCCCTGCCTGGCCAGAAGTTGGCGGGGGGGACGGGCCTGAGAGCAAGGCTGGGGGGACCCGCGTCCCCTCGGTAGGTGCTATGGGAGGCCCCTCTTTCCGAGTCCCCCTTGCCGCTTTTCGGGCATGGTGTTTGAAACAGTTGCCCCAGCCTCAAGCGAGCGAAATGCCGGGGCTGTTCCGCAGAGAATTGAACTCCGCGAGCGGTCACAGGGGCTGGTCGCCCTGGGCAGGCACCGGCCCACGCAGAGCAGGGTGCCGGTTCCGAAGGGAAATGTCAATTGCTGTGGAATGAGCCCCACATCTGAATTACTGTCAGGGTAAGAACTGGAGATACTACGCTCTGTAACGGTTTGCAAATGTAAATCTTGTGCCAATACTGATTGTCTGTCAGTTAATACTGTATTAAGTTGTTAATGCCACATTACCATGTTATGGCTAGCTGGAGAAGGCCGTTGTAAACCTTTATTTGCAGTAATGACGGCAAAGTCTGGGACGAAGAGCAGGGTCTTAAATCTACATTGCAAAGGTGTTTCAAGCCATGTGGTGCTGCCCTGGCTGGGCTTTAGGTCCCCGCTCAGCCACTGTCACTTAGCTAACATTGAACAAACGTCTCTGCCAAGTTACCTATGGAAGAAGGGAAACAGCTTTATGCCACTGACTGTGCAGGGAAAGCCCTGAGCTCCCCTCTCTGCTGAGTCTCTTCTGATGCAGATTCATAATCCTCACACAGCAGTGTTCACACTTCTTCCTGATACCTCTTCACACTCTCAGGGCAAACGATTGCAAGTTTTGGCTCACAGTAATGGAAATCAGTTGTATGTGGGTCACTGTGACCTGCTGGTGCTTTACAGGTGCTGTGTTTTCTCTGGCTACTGCCTTTTTGAATAATTTAGTTTCTTTCTCATGTAGAAATATGTGTGAAAACTAGGTTTTACTCCTTATAATTCCTAAGACTAAGCTGGCTGTTCATTAGTGTCTAGTGGAAGACAAAGTGGTAATTCCTGAAGTCTAATTACAGGAGCCTGTGGGCATATAAAAAAGTTCCATTTGCTTTTGCTGAATTCACTGACCACAAGAACTCAAAGCGAACACTGTGATGCTCATGATCTGTTGTTTTCCTATCGGAAGGATGTACTTTCCTCCTAGGAGTCCAGGGCTGGTCGTTGATTTCGTGTTTCCTTTTTCCACTCCCCCACAGTGAGAATTCTTGCGATGTTTTCCATGCTGGCCATAGAAGTTAGGTTTAGGATCTGCAGCACCGTGTGCCCTGTCTGCTGAACCCAGAGCTTATGTGGTGCATACGAACTAAAAACGGGACGATGGCAGTGCAGTGGGCTCAGTTCCATTTCAACAGATGGGTGTGAGTGTGTGTCACCAAGAGAGCATGTCACATATGTCTGTTAGGGCGAGACCCCCTGCCCAGATCATCTAAACTGCTGTCTATCCTAATTTTTCACATGTCTGTGGTTTGGGGATGTGTCACTGCTGCATCATTTCTAGGCTGAATTAAATTCTGAAAAGAAAACAAAAGCATTGTGGCCAGCAGTGGAGATAATGAAAAGATTTAAATCAGTGAAAAAGATAGTGGAATGCAGAAATGTATTTTGTGGGGATCTCCCGATGGAGACTGATGCTAGGAGGGCTACAAAATAGGCTAAACCAAAATTTCCTGCTGTGACATGTCTCTTGTGCACACTGGTATCTGTGAACAGTGCCACTCCGTGGCAGTTTCTGTTCTGGGAGAAAGCTGAAGTCATTGTAAGAACAGGACTCCTGTTGTTGTTCATAGTACTTACTTAATAAGGTATATAAACCCGCAACTGCTTTTGTCTCCGTATGAGGGAGACAACTAATTTTGTATTTTGGTACAGTCCTCTCTAAAAATAATGTCTTTTTGCTCTGCTTGAATCAAGACCCCCTGAATAACAGGCTTCTACTTGGTTTATTGTAATTTCCATACTTTTGGCAGTTTGGAGCTCCCTGTAATTACTTATCAATGAAACATCAGCCCCAGCAGAGTGCAGTGGATTAGCAGCTGAAAGACTTGGCCCTTGAAGTCCCTGATTCAGGTGCCTTCTGGACCAAACTGTCTGAGACTTGTTACTGCAAGATGTCGCCTTTGTTGCTTTTGTGAAGCAGATTGCTGGTTGCCATCCCAGGCCCCGTCACTGATGTGTTTTAGAAAGAGTGGGCCAAGCACTTAGTTTGAAGCCAAGAGACACAGCCTGGTGTAGCGGCAAGAAATGGATTTATCTCCCCTAGACATAAAGTGTTGCTCCTTACCCAGAATAAAGGCATGTGGATAAAACACTAATGTGGAAGTCAGTGTGATGAGGACTTGCAGGGATGTCATCTGCATTGGTGAGGAAATGGAAGACTCAGGTCTCCAGTGGGGTTGGATAAGCACTGAACTTTCTTTGAAATATCTTAAAAGAGAATGACATCCTTGAGCTTCAGAGTTTCCCATTTGTATGTTAAAGTGGTGTTCTTTAGAGCTATTTTAGGTACCGTAGTTATTTTTCTCTGTAAAGAATGCCATCTCTTTAAAGGAAATACTTTTTCCCCCTCTTTTTTTACCTCTGTATACTAGAAGCCTTTTTTTGAGTCCATCCCTTCAGGGCAGTGTTGTAGCTGGTTTTCCACACGGTAGGGCCATCAAATCAAACCGAATCTGTGCTCACATAGAGTGTACAAGATGCAGGACTTAACCCTGTGTTGCTGTCTGTTTTGAGCTCTGTAACACATACAGATACATATCTGCACCAAGTATGTGCGTCATTATTGAATCATCTAATACATTCACTCTCAAAAGTCTTTAGCATTTGTAAGTCTTTTCATTGTACATAGGGATATTTCCTCTATATAAAAGCAGAAATGTACTCAAACAATGGATTTGCCATCAGTGATTACGAAACACCCGCTTTTAATACACTGGAAAGCTCTGTCTAAAAGCTGATGGCATGGCACTAGCCACAGTGTCCTGCATGAATTGGCTTCTAATCCTATTTTCTTTGCAATAAAACTCTTCCCAATATGTTCAGTGCAGTAAGATAGGCCCTCTATGTGCTTGTATTCCAATAAATGTGATTATAGATCAAATGCTGCTTTCAGATGTGCCTGCAGGGCTCTTGTTGACTTCAGTTAGTCCCAGTCATGCACTGTGGAAAAATGTGATTCTTTACATCTTCTAGTTGAAGTGAAACACAAACTTATTAGAATAAATGTGTCTGTTACTGACTCTAAAGAGCATCGAGTCTCATCTGACAAACCAGGTATAAATAGAAAATCCATTGTTTTGGCTGTGTAATCTGAAATTGTATTTGGTAGAAGTTTGTCATCAGCATCATAGTATATAAGGGAATGGATCCAATATAACAAAAAAATTGCCCAATGTGCCAGAAATACTAGCTACTCAAACAGAATTTTATCTAATATTTAAACTGCCATATCAAAGCTTAGGGCTGTGGTCTCATGAGAGTCGAAAAGCTTACTGCCAGTAAGGTGTACTGAAGTGGAAACTGGGAACGTGTTACTTAGCCTGCAAGGAGGAAAGGATCTGCTGGTAAGATCGTTGGGTTTAATACTATCAGAGAAGGAGTTTTTGTCCATATAGTTCTAAATGAGAATAATATTTAGCTTTCAGTTTACTTGTATGCAAACGGAATATTTTGCTGTAGGAAAAAACATCCGGGTGAGCAAGTGAAAGAGTGCATATAGCGTTGAAGTGGTTGAAACTGTGTTCCTAGATTTTACTGGGTGAGTAGGGGGATATAGGAGCATCACTGAGCAAGACATGCAGTATCTCTCCCAGAAAATTTGTAATCCAAATGGATGAGACGGACAAATGGCAGGAAGAGTGATAACTGACTTCGTTGAGCGTGTGGCAGCTGTGAAATTAAATATGAAAACTTCATTTCAGATCTCTTAAAAATTTAAGTCCAGCACCTTAGTCACAAGACTAACTTTGTCATCTGATAGGTGAACAAGGATCTTCATACTGACCTTCTGGGAGGCAAATTGGCTGTATTATATCCTACCAAACGGTCTCCAAAACGAGTGCCTGTGTATTGGCTTGGGGGCAATTTTTAGTTTAACTTATGAGCAGAATGTAGATCAGACATTGCAGCTTCCAAATTCCCTTTTATTTGTTTGATCTCTAGCCTCAAAGCTCTGAAGTGAAAGCTTTAAATAAAATAAACAAAGATGGGAGTGTGAAACAAGAAACTGTGCTTCATTATGCTTAGAGTGCTCCAGGAAGGACATGGAGAGACTCATGCGTTATGCGGAGATGAAGTGTTCACAGCAAGGAGGAAAATAAGTCTCCACTTCGCGCCTGTCCCCCTCTCCCCCCCACAGAGCCTTTTATGTCTGAGGCAGAAGGAGTCTGCTTGTGGGCTGCACGGCGCGAGTCCCTGCAGCACCAGGTCCCAGCGCTGCCGTCTCTGCATGTGCTGCTCCCGGGGATGCGCCTAAGAGCGCTACGTGCGCAAAGTCAAGCTGTGGCAGCCTGCCTGGAGGCAGGAGGCCGTGTGGGGAGAGTGCTGGATCTCCATCGAGCCCTGGGAAGCAAAAGGTATTTTTTTGCAGCATAGAGACAGGAAAGTAAATGAGCATGCTGTTTTCTTGAGTATAACGAGCTGTGGCTGCTTAGAGGGCCTCTGGAGTGGCTGTGGTTGAGTTTGGATTAACTTTGAGTAAGGGTTTGGGTCTAGGGCTCTCCTGGCTTTGTCAGAATTTGAAGGACTCTGCGTGCTAGTTTGAGAAATGGCCTGTGGAGCTCGTTTATCTTTGGCAGATGAACGTTACGCGAAACAGCAAGAAAGGACAGTGTCTGTGTGTTGCTGCTGTTCCACTTAGGCTCCCCACCTTTCCAACTCGGTAACGTCTGGGTCTGCTTCACTCCCTCTGGGCTTTTTGTGAGACTATATATGAGCTCACACTCTGTTGTTACTTGTAGTTAAATGCAACATGGGTCGCATCACATTTTCCTTTACATTAAATAAAGTGGCAAGACAGAGGCCATAACTGAATTATCAGGCTGACCTCCTAAATGTCATTGGGTAATAAACACGCAAAAAGAATTCTCATTAAATACACATCACTAGCACTTTAATATCTAGGCAAATTAGACTGCTTTGAGGACAAGTGAGGTCAAATATCTTCTTTTGTGTGTGTGTAATATGGATTAGTTCTCAAACTGGACAAAAGCATGAACTGCAGTACTGTGTCACCTCATTACCTAGGGCAGAAACAAGCTATGCCAGGGTGGTTTTGTACTGTGAAAATGCGATTTTTTGAGTAACCCTTGAGCAGTTCTTGTTAGTTCCCTGGAGGACAGACAAAACTGTACTAACATATTCTACTAAAGCCTGTGTGGTGTCCTTGAAGAAATCTGAATATTATTTGAACTTTTTTAATATCTTCAAGTTAGAGATAAAAAAATGTTTTTAAAAAATACTGCTGAACACAATGAAAGGGGTATTCCAGGTATTTATAGTGAATGTGGAAGCTGTACCTAACGTTGGTCTAGATTTTTATATGAGATCGATTAATTAGTGGGTGAAAATGAGAAATTTGTGTGAGGGATGGCTGGGTGCACCCATGTGTCTTTTTGCATGAACAAACAGCATTTTGGGCAGGACTGTACACGTAGCGCCAGTTCTTTATGTATGGTTTCAATAGATGCTTTGCAAAATGGAGCCTTAGTTTGCAGTCCCAGGTAACTCAGTCTGTGTGTTTTGCGAGGGGCAGGTGTTACGCGTTTCCCATCTCTGCTACACTGATGCAGCTTTACCCATGTATGAAGTAACACTTGAGCTGTGTTGTGGATTATATAGTTCCCTAATACTTTAAGTGGTATGCTTAAAAATCATAGCACAAAGAAATGTCAAGGCAATCTCAACTGGTGCTAGTTTTGGGAAGGATAGTGATAGTGGTGGTTTGTAGTTGGAAAGCAAACATAAAGTGGGATCTGCCGGGAAATGAATCTTAACAGCAGTCCTGTGAAGAAGGTGTTTCTTCTTTACATAACAGAGCCTGACAGGACTGTGCTGGTAATGAAAGGGGTTTGTTATGGGTTTTGATTTAGCTTTGCTAAAGCAGTGAGAATGCTGGCTGGTTCACTATTGCTGTTTACTATGTGTTTTTTAAAATTAGATAATGGCAGAGCAGTCCCGTATGTCAATAATAAACGGTTCAAGTAGGTTTGTATTGGAAAAAATGGGGTTGTCAGCAGCATGGTATTATTTGTCACAACAGTGGTTAACAACCGAGTATTTTATATTGCTAGGCTGTTATCAGTTGGGAGGCAATTTTATTAGCTGGAAAGAAGAGCAGTTTGGCAGAGCAGCAACTGTGCTCTGCGGAGAAGTCAGTGTGATCGCAGTGCGCGGATCGCTGTGCCACGGCTGGAGAAGGAGCTGCGCTAATGAAGCTTACGCAGGATGTCAAGCAGTTGCCATCATGTCTGGTCTTGCCCTGCATTCCCGTGGTTGTGGCTCGGGAGAGCATCCGTGTTGGGTGTGCTGGGAGTGGCTGCTAACCTCCAAACGGGGCAGAGCACGGTCCTCAAATGGGCATCGTCTTCTACGGCTGCCGTTTTAGTGGTCACGTGTAAAATTCACCGAACTGGTATAATCAGAACTACTTTGCTACTAATCAGCATTCTGATCTGAATCCCTCTCATACCAGGGAGTTGGAGATTTCACATGTGAAGAGGGTACTGAGGAATGATATCCCATATCCACAGTTTTTCTGAGTAACCCCTTTGCTGACTTGTTCTGTAGATTGGCCTCCCTTAGATGCAGGGCATGGCAATGTGTTTAGTTAGCTAATCTGTGGCAAAGATCAGTCATTGGGAAGGTTTGGAGGGTCTGCATGTTGGTGGGTCACTCCCAAAATGTCACTGTTTGTTTATAGCAAAAGGGTGATCCCTTCTTTCTGTAAATCACAGGCTGCGCTCAATACAGCTGACTTCCTTATGTCATTGTGTATTCTGCTAATGCAGTTAGCTCTATCCTTTAAGCATGAACAGGACAGGGTTATTTTTCAAAAAAATCCTTTTATAATCTGCACTTGGATCTGCTTAACTTCAGTAATTCTGATTGGAGGGACAATTACAAGTACATTGGCAGTTTGCTCCTAATCCCGATCAAGTTAAAAATACTCTAAAAGACAGTGACGTGAGAACTACCGTGTCTTTTTCCTTTCTTCTGGGTTACAAATATTTACAACTTGTATCAGTTACAGAATGTGAAACCTATGGTTCTGTCCAGTGTGACTCTTATTGCAAGTTTTTTCCTAAAGTGTCGACTTTGGGAATTGTGTGACCACATGTAGAATCATAGAATCATAGAATGGTTAGAGTTGGAAGGGACCTTAAAGATCATCAAGTTCCAACCCCCCTGCCATGGGCAGGGACACCTCTCACTAGACCTGGTTGCTCAAAGCCCCATCCAGCCTGGCCTTAAACACTTCCAGGGATGGGGCATCCACAACTTCCCTGGGTAACCTCTTCCAGTGCCTCACCACCCTCACAGTAAAGAACTTCTTCCTAATATCTAATCTAAATCTCCCCTCTTCCAATTTAAAACCATTACCCCTTGTCCTATCACGAGACTTCCTGACAAAGAGTCCCTCTCCAGCTCTCCTGTAGGCTCCCTTTAGATACTGAAAGGCTGCTATTAGGTCTCCCTGGAGCCTTCTCTTCTCCAGGCTGAACAGCCCCAGCTCTGTCAGCCTGTCCTCATAGGAGAGGTGCTCCATTCCTCTAATCATCTTAGTGGCCCTTCGCTGGACCTGTTCCAACAGTTCGATGTCCTTTCTATGTTGAGGACTCCAGAGCTGGACACAGTACTCCAGGTGGGGTAGTCCTCCTGCTTATAATGAAAAACTTGAGAACATGGCCCAGGCTCACTTCACGGCTCTGACACTGAAACCCCGCTCCCAGTGTTCTTCATTGTCTCATGGTTTGGGTAGTTTGAGTTGTGCTTTTTGCTGTTTGTGTGTACCGTTACGCCGTGGACTTGCTCACATAGTAATACTGAAGAAGGATGTGTAGGGCTGGATGCTCATTTACCACCTGAACTACCACTAATGAAGTTAGTTATTTTTCTATATTTCTAAGTTCAAAATTCATTTTCCACCAAATCACATTACAAAGAATTTTGTATGTCTCATTATTCAAGTGTCAAGGAGTGAATTAATGGTGCTTGGTTTTGTTAAGTTAGTCTTAGCTCATGGAACTGCAGAAAATTCTGGAAATGAAACAAATCCACAGTTGCATGTTTTGGGTCTCTTTAATAAGATGTTTGGTGAGGAGAGATCATCTCCCAGATACCAAAGCAGAAGTCTGTTCCTGGGAGTGTACTACACATTAGAGACCAGCTGCAGGTCTCAAAAGAGCAAAGCTCTTAAATAAGTCAAAAGACTTATTTAAACACAGACCAATGTAAAGTATTTAAGCTGTATAATCTACATAGAATGAATTACTCTTTTTAAGTATTCAGGATACATTCCTATTCTGCATTGACCCTGTCTATAGCCGTGTTTCCTTTTGGAAGTTGTTACAAATTAGTGTCAGTGTTTTCATGAAGCGTATACTGGTGTTTTCTTGACGTTTTTCCTTAATTTCTCCCAAGACTGGATATTTGGAGTGGTCGGGTGGTTTGTTTGGCTGTCTCCAGTTGAGGACAGATCCCAAGAGCAGCCCCTCGAGGGTCCAGCTCCATGTGAGTCGCCTCAGCTGCTGCTCTGCCGGGCTTTGTGGGGACACCACCTTCTCTCGGTACGTCATAGTCAAATGTGGCCCCTAGAAGTGGAGCGAGGCTTTCAGTAAGGCTGCTGACTGCTCTGCAAGTTACTGGGCTACCACAGAAGGCAAGTGGGTATTTTGAGGGGAAAATATTGTGTGTCCCTATGTCATGACCAGGTCAAGGACATTAATTTAAAGTTTCAGTCGCCTAGTTGGAATTAAGGCACAAACGAGGCCAAATGTTGAAAACCCACTGCAACAATTTATTTAACAACAACCTGAATGCTCGTGATAGAGGGAAAAGAGAGAAAGCGGGAAAGAAAAGGGAGAGAATGACCGCAGGCAGGTAGTCACCACCGTGGATCCAGCGACATCTCATTGATCAAACCCCCAGCAACAGTGACGAGGAGCTCAGCACGGTCCTGTCTACGCAGTCCCAAAACCATCCCACCATCCGCACACCTCGGAGCAGCAGTTCCTTGTGCTGGCCTGCACAAGTGGTGCACAAGCAGGGTTTGAGGCAAAGTCTCTGTTCAGAGTCCCACACTTCTTGGAACTTTAGCAGGAGATGAGTTTTTACTTGCATATTGACCATGAAACTGCGTATTTTTCTGGTAACCTAAAAAGTAGGAATATTTTTGATAAAGGTAGAAGTATTTCTTGCTCTCTGCCCAATACACACTTCTATACTATTCATGAAATCCACTAGTTTAACTCCCCGTCTGTTTGCTAGTAGTTGCATTTAACATGAAAATACCTTGGTGTGCAGACCCGCAGCAACTGTTGAACTGGGTCGGATCAATTGTCCGTCTAATCCTGTAGCTATGTCTAATAATGTCCTTACAACCTGGGAGAAAAAAGGAAAAGCCTCCATAGAGAATAACTGAACACCTGACTGATCTGTGTACCATATGCATGTTTGGAAGGGACTGTTAGTCCTAATATTTTGAGAACAACTTGGCCTTAATGAGTCTCAGGTGAAATGAGCTCTAATGTGATCAGAAATCCACCTCGATAATTGCAAGTGCCTTCAGAAATGTATTCCCAACTCCTCTACCAATTCCTGCATCTCTCCTGTCCCACAGGTGCTCACACAGGTTGACTTCCAGCAAAGCATTGCAGTGCTTGAAAAAATGAGCACTGCAGAAGGCACTTTTTTTCTTAGCTTCGTATTGGAACCAAACTTTTCTTCCTGTGTCATTTCCTTGCATGACTACCTCACCTTACCAGCCAATTTGTTTTCTAACCTGTCCATAACTACAGGATGTACGTGACCTATTTTCCATAGAATATGAAACAGGGGTTTCACAGTATTCCGGAGTTGTTAGCTATGTTGTAGTTTTCTTTCTTAAAATTAAGCGTATTGGTTGAAATGCTCAGGGAGCTGGAAGGTGCTGCTTCTTGAGAAAACGAGGTTACGCTGGTGTCCTAAACAGTGCCTCCATGCCTCTCCGTAGACTTGTGCAATTCCCGTGCCTTCCCTGCTACCCACACTGTAGTTTACCCTAGGGGGGCTTTTTCAGGTGTAGCATCAAGAACAATCAAAATTAAGAACCAGGCTGCTACAGAGAATTGGATTCTTCTCAAATACGCGTACTTATTTTTCTAGCTGTGCTGGAAAGGCGTATCGCGCTGCCCTGTACGCAGCTGCCGGGGAGTTACCGAGCTTCTCCTCCCGCCTCATCTGTGTCCAGTCACATGAGGTCAGCCCAGCACGGGCAAGTCAAACACGGGCATTTCAGGAGTGCAAAATACTCCAAATGCAAATGCAAATCTTACTTGAGATGCTGAAACCTGTTGAGTTTCCAAAATGAGCCCAGGAGTGCTTTCAGTTACACTTGTTACAGGGTATTTGGGCAATTCACTGGTAAATACAGGCCTGAACGTAGCAGTGGGTATCTTGGGAGAGAAGGTAGGCAAATGGTGAAACTCAGGTGTAATTAAGAAGACCTAAAATGATGACACAGTTTTACAAAACTCCGGCCAGTGTCGTCTGGCTCAGTTTCCTGGAGAGTTTGAGGCTGCGCTGTGGATAAGGAAAGCGGAACATGGGTAATTGCAAGGAGGAGGGTGTGGAGGGCAGTTCTGGTGGTTTCACCCAGCTGCGTGAGAAGATTTACTCTGTACCTTAAAAACGGTGCAGATGGCGTGGATGAAGCAAGCAAGCAGGATTACTAGCTTATAACTGCATGGTTTTGTAGAATAAATACATGTGCTGACTTCTATGAGGCATTTTTCTGAGATGAGTTATGGAAAGCTGTTCCAAAATTCAGTAAATCATAAATAAAAATGTATAGTGGGTAGAAAACTGTTTTTGTCACCGTGCTTCCTAGGCAGGTTCAGTGGTGGGCAGAACCCACGCAGCTGCTTATGAATATGTGGGAAATCACCATTGCCAAAATTAGCAACACCAAAAGGCAGCTCAGGAGCTGTTTCTAGTTGTGCCTTGGCATGATCCACAGCCAGCTGAAAGCCAGGAGCAGTCAGGACCCCACCATTTAGTATTTTTGTGTAGATTTCCACAGTACCACACGCTGCTGCTCACAAGAGCACCTCGCCTTACGTACAGGGCTCTGGGGTTGAGCTGGGAGAGTGCTAAAGCTGGCACGGGCTCTGGATACACTTCTGCGCAGCATCCTGGACAATTAGCACTTGGTGAGGAGCAGGAAGTTTAAGGCACCAGTTACAAGCCTTTAGAAAAACGCTGACAGCAAAACTGCAGCGTGTGGATTGTGCCGTAAGTATGTAAGAGTGGAAGGAGGATATATGTGGCTTTTAAGATCAAGCCTCAGACTGTGGAGTAATTCTAATGTGGTGTAGCTTATTATGTCTTCAGTAAGTGTATAGTGACTTTAGTAATGGTGTCTTTTTAATTAAAAATTTCTAAGAAGCTCCTAGATCTGAAGTTTGGTGAATTCCGCTCAGCTCAGTGGAAGTGTTCCAAATGTGTGTTAGCGAGAGAGAATTTGTTTTATCTCGGAGGTTATTGCTGGTAATGATCCTTGACCAACAAGCCATATAAACCCATATTTTTTCCATAGATATAAGATAGTGGGAGCAATTTCTCTAAGAATATGTCTCAAGCACAGTCTAAAGTTTCTGGACCAAGAGAATAAATCAATCCATATGGTCAATTTGATCCCTCACCTCTTAATGAAATGCCAGGTTTGAGTGTTTTAATTGAACATTGTTCTGTAAGGAAAGAGGCTGAGGCCAACGGGTCACTGTGTAGAAGCCAGTTCAGAGAACTGTCTCGTGACACTGCCGACCGGGGTCCCAGCTCCTCGTGAGCAGGCAGGCCGATGGTAGCTGTTACCTCATCTTTCAAGGAAAAGAGGCTACTGATGTCTTCCAGTTTTTTATTGTATGGGCCACTGCATTTTACCACCACCTCAGAAAGAAAGATCAAGGGACTTTTCAGATTCTTTCTAGGAAGAAAAATAGGAAACTACTGGAAAGAGTGCTTTTTGGCCATTGGTTAAATATAGCTTGTAAAAGAATCATCCCATTTTTGCCACGTGTGTCACAAGTCACTTGGTTAATTAATGTTTGTTTTCAATTGGATGAACTCTTTTAAGCCAAACTTTGATGAATGCTGGCACAAACCAAATTACTAAATAGAAAACTACAGTAAAACATTATTATGTTGTAAATCGAAAAGAAGGATGCCTGATGCCAGAAAGCAATTCACCATACGTGAACAGAACCATTTGTTATTGTTGAGCTTAGTGGTAGACTTTCCCTTTTAGCTGTGTGCATATAAATAATATAAAAGCAAAACTGTAAATCTATGTAGTGATAAATAAGCTTACAATAACAAAACATCAAATGAATATTCAAAATATAAATGGACTGTTTTCTTGTAAGTGTCTGTAAGTAACTGCGTATGCCTGATTTAAAATCTCTGGATAGAAACGCTCTGTTCTCAAATCTGGGTTGATCGAATGTCCAGATCCAGTGGACAAGACCACATTCTGTTTGTTTGCATCTACAAATGTAGTAATTTATTAAGCAAAAGTCAAGACTTCTGCAGTAAAAGGAGAATTGAGGACACTAAGTCCAGCTTGTTTATAAACAATACTACCTATAATGAAAAGGGTTCAGGTTAACTAAACAGGGAGACATTACTGGAAATGGTATTTCTGGTCTGCTTATGTTTAGAGGAAGGAGAACTCTGAAGTTCTGTGTATGTGTTCCTACTGCCTGAAGTCTTAGAGCTGAGTAACACTGAATCAGTATGAAAAAAAGAAGCTTGTATTTAGTGTTCAGTAAGAATAACTTCTTTCAAACAAATTTAAAAAACTATTTTTTATTTAACTGCTGAGATTTTGTTAACAGACTCTGAACTGATGTTCTGCTGTCAAAATGGAGAATGTAGGTTAAAAGCAACAGCAACTTCTACAAGAGGAAAAGACAAAAATTCGGACTGTTACATTAATTCTCAGTGCTGCATTGAAATTTAAACTAATATGTAAAGGTAAAAGTGGCATAGGAGTGATTCTGGTAAGCAGGCATGCAGCTGCTTCACGGAGCTGTGACTAATACTGCTTTCCACTCAAAACAGAAACAATCCTAACCTGGAGTCCTTTGCAGCCCTTCCGTATGGTGGCTGTAAGAGCACTTGAGCTACGAGGGCCTGTTTCTCTAGGTTGAGTTCCTCAGCGTTTCCAGGGGGATTCCCCCCCCGTACAAAAGCTCAGCTTTCTTTTTTATTAACTGGCAGCATCTCCTCAAACTTGAGTCCTGTTCATCGAAAGAACAGGTTCAGCCCTGGCAGGGAAAAATGGGTTCTCCCTACCCTCTGGTTTGAGCATAACAAATACCCAAGACCAGATCTTCACTGCAGCGGTGGGCAGGTGTGGAATTGGCCCAAATTCGGGACCTGTGAGGTGCGTGCAGCTGCCAGGAGTGTCGACTTCTGCTGGGCTGCCCTTGCCATCCCGGCACAGGGGATGGCGCTAGCACACGGGCCCATCCTGGGCTGGCACGGCAGCTGTGCCGTGTCCCAGAAGTGAGAAGAGCCACCTGACAGCTTGGGAGCAGGGACGTGCCGACTGGACGTGCCGGTCTGTGGTGCCTGTGAGTGCTGTTTGTGAGTAAGCGATCTGTCTCCGGGTACCACCGGCGAACAGCACCGATAGAAGATGGGGGTTTACCTTCAGCCTTCCCACTCAGCAAGCTGTTTCCTCTCACTGATGCGTGCAGATTTGTTGTTAAGGTTTCACCCTTGCTAGAACTGTCAGGTATAACATATTTGTGAATTGAGTGTATATTTTTAAGGGAACGGCGGGGCCTGCTGGAGGAGGGAAGTCCCCGTGGCTGGGGAATGGCTGTCACAGCCCTGTTTGCTGGCAGAGAGGCTGGGAATGCTGGCAGGGCTGGTGTCGGCACAGGCAGGGCTCCCACTGCCCTCACACTCTCGGCACAGAGGGGGATTGCTTCTCCTGCCTGCGGGTCTCCGGGGACAGACCCTCCTTGCACGTTGGCCCTGCAGGGCTGGCTTCTGGGGCAGGGAAGGCAAGTCCCAGCTTGCCAGCTCCTGCGGTGCTGCCTCAGAGCAGCAGGAACGTTTGGGGCTGCTGATTGTCTGTCCCGGATGCTGGCTGGGAGCCTGAGCTTTAGCAGCTGTTGGGCACTTTCCTGCACACGCTTCTAGAATCTTTTTGCAAGAATTTAACAAGTTACTCCTTTAGTTACCTGAGTTAATTGTGTTTGTTAATGCTGTTCAGCTCTAGAAAGAAAAAATCCCATATTCATCCTAATGCCTTGCTGTTGCTATGTAGGCAGTCCTTAGCCACAGGTTTGTGCATGCAAGGATTTAATTAAAACCTTAATAACTAAATAATCTCCACACAGTCTAGGCATCTATGAGATAGCACTATGGGGACGTTTCTTGAGTTCCTCAATTGCACACCACATTACTATGAACTATTTTTTGATATTGGTTAATAATACACTAGCTTTGCTGGTGAGGTATATATAGATTAGGAGGCAGCCTGAGCAGCAAGCCCAGGAGTGGCTGACTCGGGAACTGTTCAAGGTATTTCCTTTGATTGTGCCACAGCTGAGAGACACTCACATCGCCTTCAGACCAAGACTAAAGTATTCACATTAGGATGCCTAAAGTGAGTTTCCTAAATAGAAGTGGCCTGATTCCTTCTTCAGAGATACTGAACACAAAAACCTTTTTTTTTTAAAGCTTTCACCATTTGCAAAGTGGCTCTGACAGTCACTTCTCTGGGTGGCTGTCAGTATTTTAGGCATCGATTACTCCTGTACATAGGGTGTTCAGCACTGATGACTGTGCCCTCCAGGTGCAGGGCAGAGCTCCGGCTGGGCTCCTGCTTTTGCCTTCACCCCTCTGGAAATGTCCCACAGCCACGTGAGATACCAGTCACGGGTGTGCAGCCATGTATTGTCCTGTTACAGCATTGGTGACAAGTGCACACGCTAGTTCATGTCACGGCTTTGGAAAGGTGTCACCCGTTGGCACTTGGGGCCCAAACAGCTGCTGCTGCACGGCCAGTCCTTGTTTGCCTGGGCTCAGCGGGGGCCTGGGGAGTGAAAGGCAGTGATCTCGTATCCTGCAGCGATGCCGTGGGCTGCACCAGGACAGCACAACTTCTCCACAGGAAGGGGCTGTTCCCGCCCTTGCCTGGCAGCCTGGCAGTGGCCGGTTTCTGAGGTGGAGTGGCCCCAGCACCCCACGCCGCACTTGCCTGTCCTGCTTTCCTGGCAGAGCGTGACCAGTGGACCTCAGCCCCACGGTCAGCCCTTCCATGCAAAGAAGGGGGCTGGACCACAGTGGCACACAGTAAATATCACTCTTTTTGTCACAGGTAACTAGAAAATAAAAAAACGGAACAAGTATCTTGGTGTCAGTGGATACAAGACGGGGACAGCCTTATTAGCTGCAGCAGGGACATGGATGCCACTCACCGCTGTCTGCCCCTGCGCAGGGAGAGCTGTGCCTGCCCTCTGCAGCCGTAAGGACACAGGCACCTGGTTTCCTGGGATGGCACACACACAACTACCCCTGCAGCCCTGTAGCGTGCCGCATAAGCTCACCTTGTAGGAGTAGGAGCTGTTTTGCCCTCCCTGGGTTTGGATGAAATGACTGTAACAGATGTGTTCCACATCTGACCTCTGTTTTTCTAAAGCTCCTGTGCACATTTTTAATTTAAAATTCTCCTCTTTCCTATAAAAGGTAAAGAAGATGTCAAGGTCTTGCTGTTCCCATTCCAAATGAAATGGGTTCATGTCCTGTTAATCAAGGAGTACAGCCGCAGCATTTGTCATTTCCCTTTAAAGTAATGGCTGGTTGATACCTGTCATTTCTCAAGAAACTATATACCAGATTAAGGTGTATTTATAGAAATCTCAATTGCTGGTAACTTGGCTGAAGCCAAGTTTAGGCAGACCATTAGAAATGCGTAATGAAATGACCTAAGTGGAGTTAGATTTGGGAGGGGGAAGAGAAAGCTATTTGAGTTAGATAGCTTGAGGATGCTGTTTTACTATTAAAATTAAGTTGCCGACCCCTGGCTCTGAAGTGATAAAAATAAATCTTCCTGTATTTCTCTTCTGTGTTTAATCTTCTATATTGGAAAAGATAAAGAGTAAAATCTCCTTCTCTCTCTTGTCTCTTTCTTTTCCAGGTACAGGACCCATTTATGCTACAGACCCACTCCTATATATGTTCCTGTTAATACTGCATAAGCTTGTACGTTTATTAGTAAACCACTGACATACTGCTTCCTCCACTCCTCCTCAGCCAAACAAAAAGGAACCTATTTAAAAACAGAACAAACCCCTGACAAAAAAATACCTACAGTTTTAAAGATGGACAGAAAGAGACTGAAAGAAGCATGATAAATTCTACATGAGGGGAAAAACATATTTTTGGGGATGCCACTGAAAGTAAACCACATAGAATAATGCATCTAGTTTCCAGACTCTATGGTGTAAAGCCCTGCTCTGTGCATGGCACTTATGATTTCTCTATTTTAATGTAATTTTTTTTCTTTTCTAAACCTTTCCTCTGACTCTTCATTTTGCACGAACTGTTGAGCAGTTATCTTTATGACAATATGTAAAGATGTTGGGTCAAAGCCCTTCCTAAGAAAGGAGATATTTTTAGTAGATTATTGTGTTTAGTTTTTTTGGATTTCCTTTTTCTTTTTTAATTAAATTATTTCTTTTGGAGACATTTTAATTAAAAAGGTACATCTTACCATAATTAATATTCACTGTCAATAATATTTATTTTTAAATGAAGATTGGGAACAAGGTAAGACATTTGTTTATAAACTGTATTGTATATTGCTGAATAACAGTTGAATAAAAAGATTTTGAAATAAAGTTTTTACAGATGTGTCTGCCTTTCCCTGTGTCCTGAAGCTCCCTGAGAAGGCTTCATGGCTGTGTCTGTTCCCTGCCTTGTCAAAGCACAGAGGATTGAGGAAAGGTGCATCACAAACCAAATAAAATTGGGATTGGTTAGTTATTACACACCCCTATGTATTTGCAAACCCCACAGTGGAATGTGCTGACAGCAAGTCAAAAGCTATGGCTGCATTTTCCTGAGGTGACACCAGTTAATGCGAGATCTAGTCAGATGGACGGCGTGACAGTGTGGAGCATTCAAGGTAAGTTGCTTTGGTTTTCTCCGGGCCTCTTCGAAAAAAGATGAATCAACCAGTGGAAAATAAAAATGAATCAACCCAGAATGCTGTATTCCCCAGACCTGGTTCTAATATTTGTTTAAAATATATTCAGATTTTTTTAAGTTACATAATGGTGTCTCACAAAGTGAACTTTCCTCTAATGAAGCAAAAGGCACTTTTACAGTAAATACAGCAGTTATTTTTCTGTTCCAAAATTCTTGGGTTTTAAGTGAGATAAGAGGGTGGACTCAGTAAAGAAACACGACCTTCTTTAGCTGAATTTAGTTAAGGACTTTGAAATTTCCCATGTCTGACTGTGAATTCTTATGCTTTCATTTGCGTAGCATTTTAGAAAGCACCTTAATTGTGGAAATGGTAAAGTGCCAGCTACAGCGCCAGCAGGACTCTGTCAGCAGAAGCTGTGGAACAAAAGCAGGACGTGCTGTTGCCTCACCTCGAACCCAAGTCCTCTTCTAGAAGGAGGGTAGGAAGGGATTTTTCAGTTTCTCAGATGGTCAGAATTTGCTCTTTCTAGGACTGCCAGTAACAGGGATTTGTGCCACTCACATCTTACTGGGTGTGAGACTGAAACACGTCTGTGTTTCATACGTGCTACTACATTGCGGTAATAAAAGCCCTCTTGTACTGGGGCAAACTCACCATGGGGATCCAAAGGTGATGAAAATCTGCGTAAGAATGTTCATCCCCTTCATGCCAGCTGTGGTATCCCATGGATTGGGGAATAATCCATAATCATCCCACGAAAAGCAGAACCGTTCTTCAGAAGGACTTGCAGGAGGTGGTTGTTGCAAGCCTGGGAGTGCATCAGAGTGTGAGAGACTGAAGAACAGGGTCCTTGGCTTCCATATGCACACAGGAGGGTGAAAAACCTTTTAGAACCTGAAAAGAAGAGACAGGTGGAAAAAAATATTTGAGTGTCAGACCATGCCTAAATTTGTGCCTGGGAACTTGTTCGAGGGCCAGTTACTCAATGCAGAGGTACGTGTGGAGTCTGGAACATCACAAGAGCTCTGGGCCTTCCAGTAATGGCTAGTCACGAAAGCCAAACCTGCCTGGGTTTGAAGTGTGGGTGCTCATCATGGCTGCTGCTTTTTCTCAGGGGCAGTGGATATTTCTCAGTGACTTGTTTTCTTTCTAAGGGAGAGAAGCAAAACAGATTTTTCCACAAGAGGAAGAAGAAAATCTGCCTAAATTTAGCTAATTAAATAGCTGACACTTGCAGCAGTGGGCCATGTCTATCTAGGAGTAGTCATGCTTCTAGTTCAACATCAGCCATCCCTCAGCATGGTCTCCTAGTAAATAGCTCATCTCCTTTGCTCTGATACTTCTGTTTCATCACTTACGGAGTACATTATGTCTTGAGTCTCATACTGTGTGGTCTGCAGAAAACATGGGAAGAAATACATCACCTTGCATTTGTCCTTCCCTTTCTGTTGTAGCCTGTTACTGGCACAGGGATGTGGCAGCAACTGGAAGTTTTGTGTGCAGTGGCAGAATTATCAGCGTCTTTTAGACTTTAATCACATTAAAGGTGAAAAAATATTAAATTGCAACTAAAAATAACTTTTTTTATCCTTCCTGAGATCAGAATTAAGTGCCCGCAGCAGGAATAACAATTCTTATATTCCAATTCTCTATAAAACCTCAGAACTACTAAACAATAACCTGAGGATTTGATGGAAAATCCTTTCTGACAAGAGCAATAGGCATCTTTTCTTCCCAGTGAAGACCTGCCCGCATGCAGAGGTAACTCGTTCCCGGCACACAGTATAACCTCACCAAGGGAAAAGACTGCCCAGAGAACCTGGGTTTACCTTTACCCTCACTGTATTTCTGCCTTCCCAAATGTGCAGAATGAGGCCTCCAGGTTTTGGGGCTTAGTTTCCACACTCAGGCCAGCTTTTCTGCAAAAGACACACAGCCTGTGTTTGGCCCTGTATTTGCGTAGTGCAGGGGAAACAACTGGCTAAAGAGGAGGCTGCAGCTTTTGGTACAGTATTTGGTCTTTAGAAAGCACTTAAAGGAATGAGAAACATTTTGATGGAAAAAAAATGTAAAGAATTTGGAGCCTTATTGCTTGTGAGTGCGTTAAGGACCTCTGCAAAAACATCCCTCCTTTGAGAGTGGTCTTTCTTCTGAAAAGGGCAACTGCCTCGCTTCTGCTGATTGTATTTACAAAGGGCAAAGTGAGGGTTTGCTGTACCTTAATGGACAGAGGCTAGTGGCAAATCTTGCTCTTTCATAAATCGCAGCATTCCTCGTGGTGTCTGCTGTCAGAATCGATAGGAATAAGAGCTTGGGCTGCAGAGCCGTGGAAAGGTGCCGTGTCTCCTGCAGTGCCACGCAGGAAGTCTGGCAGCACTGGTGGTGGGGTGGGTGCGTCCCTGGGGAGACAGGCCTTGGTCCCTGCGCTGGGGGACAGCACAGTCGGCAGCTCCTCACCGCAAAGCCGGCAAGCTGGGCAGCACGAGTGATGGCTGTTAGGGGCCGGAGCTGAGTCATCTATAATATAATCATAAGGAAACACATTTTTCCTGAGAGAAAATCAATAGAACTTTGCACTTTTCCTTGTAATATTTCCAGTCTGCGCCATCAGCCATAGTTTGCTCACAGTTATACTGCTATAAATTCACTGTGAGTTAATGGATTTCTACAAAATGAACGGCTTTACAACAATGTAACAGAGCTTATGCTAGAGCCATGCACATGTAAAAATACATGGAACAAAAGTAGTTTTATAGTGCATGGGTGACCTTCACAGTGCCAAGACCTAGCGAGTAAAAAGCAGAATGACCTAGTTCCTGGTAGGCGCCTTTTCTGGCAAAACTCCCAAGGAAAATAAAGCGTTCAGGCCTGAAAACATTGCTGTGTGCGGCAAGAGGGCTAGAGCCCCGCTGAAGGGAAGACAGGGGAGCAAGGACCTTCATGCTGTGATGGAGAATGCAAAAGACTGTCTGAACATGTCATTTTTCAGTTCCTGCATAAAACATTTTGGAGCCTAGTCTCACTTAGAATTAGTAAGTAAGTAAATAATGTGCTCCCCAACTTGTGTGTCAAAACTAGGTTGGTTAATGTATGAGCTGCCTCTCCTGCATTTGTTACCACACAGTGAATTTCATGCTTAGCCAGAGGCTGGCAAAGTTCATTTATTCATTATCCCCAAACTTGGGGCAGTTATTATTCAAACTCCCCTAGTACATCTGTTTAATAAGAAAAGAACAGAAAATTGATGGATTCAAAAATGTTAAAGCTTAATTAATGCTTTTAGCAAAGACTGATTGAAGGGGGGGTGTTGTTGTGAGCATATTAATTTGTAGTGAGGGAGCGTGCAGCCAGGTTCTGCTGGGAGCGGGGAGGGCTCTCCCAGCCCTGCCAGGGAGCGCGGTCCCTGCAGCCTGCCCAGCTGCCGGCCGGCGGGGACCCCACCTGCACCCCCTGGGCTCTGCCGCCACGAAGGGGAAACCAGTGGAGAGTGCTGAAAGAACAACGTGAGGAAAGCATTTAACAAAGAGGGGTGTAGATGGTAAAACATTCACTTGCAGCAGAGAAAAGACGTGGGATTTTTTTTTTTCTTCGTCACTGTTTTTGGGCGTTTGGGTGTTTTTTCCCCCGGCAGCCTCGTGCTCAGGTGAGGTGCCCTGCAGCAGAGCCCAGGCTGTGTGCCTGTGGGGGACCAGCGCCGGTTTTGTTCACACAGGAGCAGTTACAGTTATTCCATAGGAAAATTAACAGGCCCTGAAACAAAGGGAATGAGACAAAGGCTGGAAGAAACCCAGCAAGGCAGGAGGGCAGCTGTGATGGCTGGTCACCCCGTCCCGCCCCAGGGCGGCAGCAGCGCCGCTCTCTGCATGTGGCCATGGGGTTTGACTTGATGGGGACAAGAAGGGAGAGCTTTGCTGTTGGTTTAGACCATGTTCAATCTCTGCTGAGTAAAGGTGGGTATTGTTATAGACGGAGCCAGCTGAGGAAAGCATGTGGGTCCGCTCTGCATCAGTGGCAAGCCAAAATACAGCACTGAGTCAGATGGGGGTTTTTTAAGGTTCCATGCTGATGTCAATGAATGGATTCAGATGTGATGGCCAGGCTTTTGATTATAGCAATTACAGACATTCCAAGCAAACCACAGTTATATTAAGAGTCAAATCAAAGAGGACTGTGCTGAGTTAGTTAATGCTAATGGAGTTAAGTTAGTAAATGCCCTGTTTGTTGCCTATAGATTTGGTTTCCTGTTATTGTTAAAATGTTTCTTAAAGCTCATATGGAAAATCATCTGTAGTTTAATACAAATTAAATGACCAAGGTCTTGACAACTAACTCAAAAATGCTTGCAGTTCAATTAAGGATTATACTTTTCTAATAGGACATTTTTGTGATTTACGCTGGGGAAGATGGGAAAGCGGGTGTTAAGCTTTTTTTTCCTATTCCATGACCAGATCTGTCCAAAACTTTAATTTATCTCTGTGTTAATACTCTTGAAATAGGAAGCAACAGGTGAGACTTTGGGAGTGTTATGCAGGATGAAAAAACAGATTACTACAGTAAAATGGGTTCTTATTTTTATATTTTGTCATTTTCCTTAAAAAGCTGAAGTCATTGATTTATTTTAACAAGCTAAAATAGGAATTCTTCATTACTAAATATTTTTCAGGCTTGTAAGCTGCTCTGACAATCCAGTGAGTAGCATGACTCATTTTGGGTTTCAGGGGGATGTAGAGAGTATCTAGGCAGGTGTTGATATTTAGGCTGTCAGTTGAACTCAGCTGTTTTGACAAAAATTAGTAGGATACTTCTGATTTCCAAGTGCAGTGTTTTTTATAATAGTTGTTAATTTCATTTTTTTTAAGAGAGCGCTTCTATATTCATAGCCCATAGTAAACACGAGATTTAGCTCTGAATTGCCATGGCAGAGCCTCTTTTTAATGTATATGCTGCAATTTATTTCTTACTTTTCTGGAAAGTTATATTTCATTGCTTTCAGAGTTGATCCCAGTGACTGACACCTGTCAGTATGTCATTAATCAACTGTCTTTGCAGTTTTAAAAATGTGTCACCAGCCCCACAGGGCGAGCTGCTGTGCTGTTGGGGTGGGTATGCAGAAGGTCGGTGGCAGGACTTTGACACCCCCCCCTTCTCCCCTCCCAAGAAGAGCAACATGGTGGGTTGCTGTGACCTAGGTATGAGCAGCTTGGCCAGGCTTCAGCCAAGGGTCTGACAACTCAATTACCTCAAGTGGCTCAGGATTTAAAAGCCTGCTTTCCCTAGTTAAACTAATCCTGCGTCTCTGCCAGGAATTAGGAAGCTGTTGAAACACCCCACAGTGTTATACGGAACACACATTGCTCTGAGCTCTGGAAGGCTAGAAGAACCTAGTCAGCATGCCTTGCCATGACTAAGCCAAGCAGTGCTTGAGCTGGGGACACGCGCTTGCTTGGGAATGGTGACAAATCTTTGGACAAGGACATGTGTGCATGTCTAAATCCGAGTCGGGCCAAGGAATAACTGTACTGAATGATGATCTAGACCGAACCACGTCTGCCAGTGATGCCTGTTACTGTGACGGGAATGCAGCTCTCAAGAAAGCGTACAAGAGAAGCTGAGGGCAACAAAATCAAACAAGACAATGAAAATGTACAGTTTGATTATGGAAACATCAGTTACTTTACGATCTTTATCAAATACACTCATGTCTGTGATTCATTTATGCTAATTCAGTGCAAGACAGTAAAAATACAATTATTCAGTGCTACAAATAATGATAACACTGTAATCCATTTCTGGAGTTCTTGGGTATAATTTTATAGTATAAAGGTATGAAAGTCTCAAGTTAGCTAAATGCACAGCAAGGTGCTAACTGCAGTCTGGTTAAAATGAACCTCAGTTTGTGGTTAAGTTGCGGGCTGAGGTAATGACTTTGTGTCTGAGCTAAGTGAGTCCCACTGAAGCCAGCAGCCAGGCCTCCTTAGAGAGTGAAATCTGTTAATAACTAGTAACGCCAGCATTTCAGTCTCCAGGGAAGTAAGCAGGGTCTGACAAGTCAGAAAACCCAAAACTGAATACATACAGGTGCACTGATCCTGTCGTGGGTTCGCTGATGTGGCCACCTTGCAGTCTTTGAGCGCGCGAGGAGGGGCAGCGGAGAGGCTCGCCTCGCTGCCGCCGGACTGGGGGAGCTCCAGCCCCAGCCAACGGCAGTTAGCAACGCACAGCAGGCACCTGTCAAAGTCTGAACGGTAACATGATTTAATATCAAGACTGAGTAAATGGAACTAAATCCAGCTTGCCACACTGTCAAATGTGAGAAGTTGAACTTCTTGCAATATTTTTCAAGAACAAAAAATCTCTATTAACCCAAGAGTTAATTATTTTAAGACCAGAGAGGTCTTATGCTACTTATACTATATACTAAAGCATTTCATTAAACCAAATGATCTCAAAAGGAAATGCGTGGAGTTTTGCTGGGTTCAGAAAGTGTTTGTCAACATGGAAACGTCAACCAAGTTTAGGCTCATTACCCAGGGGAATTCAGACCTCGCCCCTGCGCGTTTTTGGAGCAGAGCAGCACCAGAGAAAGCACTGCTCGTGTCCAGGGCCATGGAAACGCCATGTGTTCACAACAGCGCGTTTCCCTTCGTTCGGGGCTTATCTGTTATTGCTGGCATTTACAGGGCTTGGGAAAACCACCCGTCCAGTTTGCTCATTGTAGCTGGGAGTGCAGCTGCAAAATGGCGAGGGAGGAGGGGAGGTGGTGTGGGAAGCCACAGGGGCCATTCACCTGGGGAGACTGTGAAACTCACCTGCCGTGGGGTGCGGGGAGTAGGAGAGAGCCACGCTGTACGGCCTGCACAGGGCATGTGCTCAGTCAGCCCTGCGGTCGCGCCCACGCCGTTTATTTTTATTTGAGCAACACTTAACGTTCCCAAAACAGCCGGATGGAGCTCAAGGAGACAGGTGAATAAGCAGGAGCAGCATGATTTGCCATGGCTCAAAGTTTCACTCTGCTCTAAAACAAGCTTTTCTCAGAGGAGAAAAAGGGTGTGTGGGTTTTTTCTTCACACGCTGAACCAAGTAGCAAAATAAGGTGTTTTCCCAACTAAACTCGGTGATAATGATTTTCGTCATGCATCCCTAGCTAATTGGGGTGCGCTGAAGTGCATAATTCAAATGCTGTCTAGCCTGAGGGATTAAAGCAAAGCTTAGCTCTGCCTGCAAAGCGGAGTGGAGATAGCTGATGTGACACTGCCTATCAGGAGGCTGCAGGCTTTCAAACCAGCAGGAGACAGAGGTGCACCATCTGATTGCAGCTTCAGTTCTGCCCACAGTCGTGCCTGCTTGGTTCGGCGGAGCTGCTCGATGGCCAATAAGGCATTAAATAGTCACACTGTACAGCTCACATCAGGAGAAAATATTTTAACAGCACAGGTGACTATCGTGCGAGCATTAAGACAACCAGGACACAGCGTATCAAATTCAGTTTAGCTACAGTAAAATAATTGCAGTAGAGCAATGCTGACCCTAACTACTGAATGGTGACACCTGGCTTTTGCTGCACAGGAGAGACTAGGGTTTTCAGGTTTGTTTTCCTCCCTCTCTTTATATTTCATGTATATAGCATATATTTAGTATTCAGATGTTTGAGACAAACCCCCAATATTTTAGAGAGAAAAGTGCCCTTCAAGCCCAGCACCACAAATCACAGTCTCATGGAAATAGCAATTGCAAGTGGAAAATAGCCCCTGCTGTGCAACACCTCCACTTTGTTATATTGCAATATATTTTCTTATTTTTCATGTGCCTGGTTCGTGTGACCCTGCCAGTATGCAAAAATGGTTGTTGACAGTTTCTTTGGTTTTGTTTTATTATAATGTAATTTATGGGATGCTGAAAGTCTGCAAGTTACTTGTACTTGACTGACATTTCTCTGAGAGTCAAAAAATTGCTATGTATACTTGACTGAGATTAAAATGGGTAGACTGTGTATAGCTGTATCCTGCTTTCAAAGCGTGGGATTGGAAGGCTTCCATTAAATTGTTATTTTCAGTTATTATTAGCTCCTAAATCAGTTAATATAATTTCTTTCCCATAATGAATACACAGCATTGTAAGCCTAAATGCCATATTTTCTATTGATCTATTTCCACAACCTGTTTAGTGAAATAATTAAAATGATTTACAAGGTTGACCCAATATCTTAGTGGTTTAGTAAATCATGTTGCCGTGTGGGAGGCTTAGCTAGTTGTAAACTCACAGCTCTTGGCAGCACCAGGACTTCGGAGCGGAGCTGCAGCGAGTGCCGTGCCGTGTCTGAAGGTGCGCTCAAAGCCGGCCTGCGGAAACGCTGCCTCTGATGCTCAGGGAGAACAAGGGCTCCAACTGGTTTGTTCATTCATCACTTCCCTTCAAAGCAGGAAAACTCCCTGGTGCTACCAAGCCAGAGCAGAATTTGGGCTGCGATCTGCAGGTTAGGTATCTTCACTGGCAACTTGCGCATCCCGGTTTCCTACCCATGGAATTGTCCCCATGTGTCTGTGTGGACAGTGAAAATGGGGGCAACTGTGGAGCTCAGTATTTTTACATGCAAGATAACGTGGGAAATTATTATTTCTATCTTTTTTTGCTTGTTTTAACTTGTCAGAAGAGGACAACTCTGAACGCAATCTCTGTGTCAGTGTTCTGGAAGGGCTCAGTAGGATTCAGTAATGTCGAGACAGAGAGACACTAAGGCATGCCCCAAAGCCTCTTAAAATCTCTGGAGGTCCCTTTGGTGGTCTAAAAGGGCCACAGGTGACTCCTGGGGTGATAGGGAGGGCTTCACCGAGACAATCTCCCTGGCACAGGAGCCCCTCCTGTAATGGTACGGGCTCTCCTGACTGCGCTACGTCTCCCGCAGCTTTTTCAGGCAAACACACAGGGCTCACACAGGCAGGACTTGCCAAAGACTCCCAAGTTTGTTTCTAGCTCACCTCCCAGTGTTACTGTGCCACCACCAGGGAGCCCTCAGAGCAGGGGCACAAAGACACGACAGCAGTGCCTGGGAGGAGACGTAGCAGCCAGTCACTCTAGGAAGAGTGGCACGAGCAATTTAAAGTACACATTTAAAGTACTATTATGAAAAGCTGGTAGCAACCCTTTTTCTCATGAAAAATGTGCCTTTTGACAGCTGCAGTCTGGAACAAAAGGGATTGAGGTGACTTCTGTGGATCAGGGCAGTGGCTGCACAGCAAGGAGTGTGCAACTATGGCCAGCCCTCGTGGGGATCGTGCCCCCACGGGGTCCTGCCCTGGCCAGCCGCACAGGGAGGACGTCCCCTGGGGACACATGTGCGAGCAGGAAGGTCACAGACCTCCATGCTGGTGCGTGACAGGGAGGACAAAGCCCATAGCTCTGAAATCAGTCAGTGTTTGAGACACCGCTTATAATGTCTCCACTTGCAATCCCTGAGGAAGCCTCAAGCCTGCTTTCAGCATCTAATAGATATTTTTTTTAGTTCTATTCTTTTGCATAATTATACAAAGAAAAGAAAAACGTCCTATAAAAACTTAAAAATTTGAAGACGGTTGTTGGATGCACTTTGCAGCAGACGTCATTATCTTCCTTCCCTGACCTTAACCCGCCACCATTTCTATTTTGCTTTAAATGGACCTGTAATTTCACAATGTGAATTCAGCTGGAACTATTCTCTTTGTTAAATAAACTTTACCCTTACGCTGACTGCTCCAGGCTCTGAAAAGAAACACTTCTTGCTTGTGACTGTTCCAAAACATAGGTCTGAAATTCAAAAAGCAGCGTTGGTAAATGGGCTGTAATCACACTGAAGGGCAGGCAAGTATTCCTCCTCTAAGGCAGAAGAAAATAAAGGAAAATCTGCTTTGCCTTCTGCTGCCTCAATGCTGACAATTTTATAGATCAGAGGAGTTTTTTAGAAAGAAGCCTGCTGTGCTGCAGTGTGTGTTTCAGAGCTGAAATACCTATAGTCATGCCCTTAATGCCACACTTGGAAGCGTAAAGCGGGGCCTCATTTCTACAAGCAGCACGCACGCAGCAGAACCCTGTGCCACCGGCAGCAGAGGGTCTGTGCGGTGGCACCCACCATCAGCAAGCCCCAGCAACTCTGGATTCTCCACGGGGAAGAGCATGCAACGTTCATGGCATGTCTGTTCTCTCACAGGCAGCTGTGTGTGTGAGGGCTGGAGGGATGTTATATGAGAGCTTGATGGCTGTGACAAACATGATTGAAACGGGACTCAAGGGTCAAAAATGACCACAGAGAGGGACCACAACACACAAACAGGCACTGCCTGTGTGCACGGGGGAGTCGCAGTCCCCTCCCTGCCTTCCGCATCAGGCAAACATCTCCCCCGCTGCGAGGGGGGCAGGTCTGCATGGCCTCAAATTAGTTTTCTTCCAGGACAGGGCAGCCCCAGCCCAGATGCAGCTGGGCAGCTCTGTCAGTGCTACGTGCCACATCGCTAGAGCTGGCGCCGTCCTGCCCCGAGCCCAGGCAGCAGGTGCAGCTCTGTCAGTGATCACAGCGCGCGGTGACACACAAGTCAGGGCTTTCCTGCACCTCCTCTGGGCACTGGCCACAGCACCCTTGAGCTGAGCGCAGTCTCAGAGAATCGCTGTTCTGCAGGTGCCATCCGCCACTGCAGCACTCCTCATGTCACACTCACGTAACTCTTAGAAACCCTTTTAAACCTCACCAACACAGAGTGACTCAAGCGGTTTGCTAACTAGGGCCCTGTACTACTGAGCTGTGGCAAGCAAAGGATCCCCTGGCAGCTCTCTGCAGACGGGGGTTCAAGTCAGTTATAAGTCTGTGATTAGTTAATTCTGTTTAAAGGATCTGCTTAAATTAAACATTCTGTCGCTCCCATTCTCACCCACTGTTCTGTTTTTAAGAATTATAAGATGCTTAATAATCTCTACCACCTGAAATAATCACTGGCAGGATGAAAGCTCTCCCCCTTCCACCCCCACCATTTTGTCCCACTGCAAAATGTATAAATTAACATCATGCTAAAATTAACGTATATTGCTGAGGCAAATGAGTTGGCATCTCCATGTATAGCTATTAGTGTCCAGCATTTCCTGAGAGGGGCTTTCATTTAATTATCAGCCTGACAGGCTAGCTCACTCCAGAGCTGCGGCCACATTTATTACTTTTATCTCCTTGGACACCTGCATCTCTCCATGGTTTATCAGATTTCTACTGAAAAGATGGACAAAATATTTTCTATTGCACCAGGTTATTGTTTCTTTAAAAGGCGCTTACTAGAACACTGACCTCAAACAGGGATTTTTTGGTTGGCTTTGGATGTGCTTTTTTTTCCCCCTCAATTACCAAAGCAATACAGCAGCATTAACCCCCCCAGTGCCCCACCACACACCAGCAGTTCAGAAGAAATCAGATTATGGAGAGGGAGCTGAAAGCCTCACTGCCAGCTCTGTGCTGGCCACCACTCATAAAGACCTTGCCTGCAGTGGAAGTCAAAGCCCTCAGATGCTGTGACTACTCTCCATCCTCCCATCTATGAAAACTTCAAGCAGAAATGACAAGACTCCTGAGCACATGGCTCAGCGCCCTCCAGTGCAGCCCAGTAAGAGGGATCTGCCTGAATTCCTCTTGATAGCATGGGCCACACTCTACTTTGTCACCCGTGCCTCTGTAACTGGTTGATAAAGCTAATGTAGATAGGAGGAACATTAAAAAAGAAAAAAATGCTGCCTACATGCATTACCAGCATAGTCACAGCCAGTGTCCCGGGTTGTAAGTAACGGGTGTGACTCCACACCACTCTGGCACAGCTGGGTAAAGCATCGATTGCCTCTGACTGCCTCAGGCAGCAGCTCAGGTGACAACAGGGACATCATGGGGCTAGGTCAGCTCAGCTTCTACACATAAACACTTTTCACTTGTTTTTCTCTGGGTCGCACTACCTGAATTTGCAGAGACACACGCGTCCCCTGGGCAGGACTCACGTGGACTCGCGTGTTTGACAGACACGTTCAAACCAGTGGGACCCGAAGCTACGCAGATGAGGCCTTGGCAGATGAGGCCTTCGTGCGTGCGGACGCAACAATGCACCTCTGCGACAAGGAGAGCGCAAGCCGAGACACTTCATTCCGAACGGTTCACTCCTGACAGCCTAACTGTGTTACTTCGAAAGAGTCTGGCAGGAACAGGGCCTCGCTGATAGCGATCCTTTGAGAAAGATGCCTCATTACAAAGGAAAAATGAGAAATTTGTATCTGTTTAATTAATGAACCTTTTCAACTTCCTTGGGATTTCATCCCAGTTCCTAACTGCAGGCACGCTGGCAGTTTGGCATGAAGCACCTGCTGGCTCTGAGCTGTGCCGGAGGTGGCTGCGCTGCAAACACTGCCCTGCGCAGCTGCAGCCTCCCCCGAGCCGCCGGCTGCCCTCTGCCCGGACTCCCACCCAAGTGGTTGGCCCTTCAGCAGCTTCTGGGAAACGCAGCAAAAGATGCTTCAGTGAAACATAAATTATTTTAACATAAGCCTTGTGTGAAAAGCGCTTCTTCCTTCCTGCCACCTTATTGCTAGAGAAAACTGCTTTGTCTCGCTCGCGAGCCCTGCGGCTGAGTTACACGTCGCATGTGTAAAGCCCTTGCTTACGTCCAGGAACTCACTGTGTGTGGTCCTTGAGCATGTGGGTGGCCTGGCAGCATCAGGAGCTTTGGAAGTGACCAGCGGAAGCACCCTGGCTGACAGGGACGCACACATGCTGCAGCAGCCACAGCACCGCAGCATGAAGCTCTTCAACACATCATTTTTCTATTGCACTCTATTACAAATAGTAATATGCAGCGCACAGTAACATATTTTTGGCCAAAACTTACTTACCATGGGTAAAGTGCCAAGTCAAGACGACCAAACCACGTCACACAGGCTTGCACAGTTTGACAACTCTCTTCTAACAAGTCTGAAACGGAAGGAAATACATTAAACTGTTCAATACGCTATAACTCTGATGACTATTATTATTTTATAATTTATCATTTTTAATACTTATTTTGCATCATACATCCATATCACATATAAGCCAATGTTAATTACATTTTAAAATATTCAACAAGATCTAAATGAGACTCAAAAAACAGCAAAAGCAATGACTGCAGGACAGACTGTCATGGAATAATACATGAATGCAGAATGCTGCTATTAATTAGCAAATACAAGCTGTTCAGGAGCAGCAGTGGTGTCTGTCATCCTGATGTGCGTTTGGATCATCCGTGATCTCAGCATGCAAGGAAACCAAACGTTAGCTGCCAAAGCCTCAGGTTACTGGCTCCTCGTTACTGTTTTGGGGAGAAAGTGTTGCTTTTTTAGCATTTCTCTGCAAGGCAGGGCTGGGTGGTTCTAGTTTGCAGTAGTTATCTCCAGGTGTTCTAAGGTCACGCATATTTTTAATATTTTAAGAAGGATAGAGCTTCTTATTTTGATGTAAGAATATATTAGTGTTTAAAAAAGTGGCCTCCTTAACTTGTGGTGAAATTGAATCCCTTCAGAATCCTCTTTCCACTGATAATTTTACCGTGATGTGGAAGAGGTTGGTGTATGGGAGAACTGGAGTCCTGTGTGCTAAAAAAGAAAGAAAAAAAAGCTGCAAACAGGCAAATTTCTTCCAGAAGAAGAAACAATCTTTCAACTTTTTTTTTTTCGTTTAGACGTGAATCAGCTAGCTGCACGGCCACAGCACGCAGAACCAGGTAGAGCAGGCTGACGGCAGGCAGCCGAACCCGGGGCCGGGCTGCCCCCTAGTGAGAGCAGCCCCCGCCACACGGCCGCCAAAACGGCTGCTGCTTGCTTCGTTTTCCTTTCACAACCCGACTTCTACATCCTCGACACCTTCTGAACACATTTTGGGATTATTATTTGCCTTCTGATTTCTGTGAAATGAAGATATATTTGGATTATGTTTCCAAGCGCTTCCTTGTTTTCTTCACGCCCAGAAAAGCCGGTGTTTTATTCACCCTGAAGTGAAATCTGCGATTTCAGACACAAGGACCCAGGACCGTCAGGAAACAATGAACCTTCAGCTGGAAAGAATAGTTTAGCAGCTGGGTGTGTGGGGGGGTGTGTGTGTGTGTGCACATCTCATCTTAATCCATGAGTAAAAGGTAAACTGATAAAGCAGAAAAGCTTACAGAAAAATCTATGGAAAAGAGACATTTGTGGGATGCAGGATACATCAAAAGATGACGCTCATTAACCAACCACAGCCAGCTAAAATCGGTCAGCCAAACCTATAATTCAAGAGTTTGGGCTTCCATGCGTAAAACTTACAAACTTTCCTCTAGCAAACCTACACTGACACGAAATGAAAATTCAGGCTACTCATATTGACCACTCTGTCCACCCGCCCACCTGCCTGGATGGCAGCTCTCACCCTGCCCACCCTCCGCCACCCCCCAGGCACGACCCTCTCCTAGGCCGGTTTTTGCAGGGAACCATGAGCACCAAATCCCTGGAAACGAATCGCACATGGCACAGCGGCACCGCCCCAACACGGCACAGCCAGAGCCAGGAGGAAGCTGGCTATCCAGGGCAGTCAGCCAAGGCACCCTAAAAATGCTGGCACGGAGCAGCCCTGCGGTCCCCGCCAGGTGAACGGGAGACGTGGGCAGGAGGTGAGGGGACAGCCAGGGGACTTGCATGGGCTGGCTGCACCCTGCTTCAGCACAGCCGTGGAGGGGGGGGTGGAAATTGCATGAGCAGCTTGATATTTGGACAGAGGAAATCACATCAGAGGGTTTTAAATGGAAATTATTTTCACTGGTACAGATGTCCCTAGGGACCAAATTCAGCTGCTAATACAATTTGGCCACAAGGAATAAACTGTATTGACCTTGAGAGCTCAAATGCTTGCTGAGATAGTCCTTCCAGAGAATTATGATATTCATTTCTTGTACCACTAACAATCAGCAAAAGCGTAACAGTGATGATAGCCCAGTCACTTTTTACACACATCAGTTAACTTCATACACTTCTGCTCATTTCTCACTTCAGTTCATAACAACTCTCTTTTTAAAAAGAAACGCTCCTCTATTATTGTGTCACACCAATATCTTTAATTACTGTCTTTGGTCACTCTGCATCTCAAGTTGTAGCTTTCTGTGACCATCAATATAAAGCTCCTTCTCTAATTGCTCCCACGTTGACCCAGCTCTCCCCAGGACGCCGCTGTCACCCAGCCTGGCCCGCACACGGCTTTTTCCCCATCGCTGCAATTCAACAGCACCGACAGGTACAGCAACACGGCCCCCTAGTGCACACAGTTAGATTGCTTCGATTTGAGGGTTTGCACAGGGTTTTTTATTCTTATTATTGTTATTTTTAGAGAGCAATAAATAAATCCATATATAGATTTAATAGAATAAGAAATGCCAACTTTGGCACCTATAACTTGGTATTAATAATACATATTAGAGATTTATATCACTATAAACCTACTCCAAGGTGATTTACTTGAAGTAAAAAGCTTCAAAAGTCTAAGACATTAAGACAGGCGGAGAGCGTGATGCCGCACATTCACAAACATGCATTATAATTATTTTGTCTGTATATTTCCACTTTATTTTATATTTACATTTTACCCATCTTTCCCCACTTCTCTGAGCCTTTTCTTTCTTATCTACAAACTGTCTTTGCATATGTTCTGGTTTCTCAGTTTCTTTGCCTATTCTTTTTCATGTTTATTTGATGGGAGTCTCGAGTCCTGACACGGAGCCTTCTTGCTGGGACACACACTAACGCACTGATCTCGCTCCCTCAGACATTATAGCTGAAGATAAATTGGGAAATGAAGATGTAGAGCTGTTGGAAGAGACTGGCTTCCCCAGGCACCAGTTTCGCCTGGATCATTGGATTTACAACACCAGTACCACCAACACTGATTTGACTATTAATCCCTGAAGTGCCCTAGGAATTGCAGCATAAATCCAGTGAAGGAGCACTCATATGGCCCTAAAGACCCATAGCGCTTATCCTGGTACTCCATTCATGAAAATTGATCTTTTCTTAGTAGCAATGACAACTCAAGGAGTCCATGTTTTGTAAAACCAAGAGATCTGCTTGCTGTGGCAATGTACTTAACTGCCAGGAGGTCTGTGATACAAACCAACTGGTGCTTAGTACTCTGCAGAGACTGGCCCTTTCTTCTTTACGCGCATCCTGAGAGTGCTACAGTATCACTCCCTGTTAGGAATCACTTCAGTGTCTTTGTGCTCCACAGCAGCACTCAACAAAATCATCAGCTTCCTATACCCTGTCTCAGTAACTTGCTCCCTAAGTATCCTTTACCAAGTAGTGCTTAATTATCTGCTGAGCGAATATTCCCCCATGACAAGAAGAGAAACCTCTTCTATGTTTGGAACATCATCACGTCTGGAAAGCCCAGCATGCACTGGGACTAGGCTGGCACGGAAAAGGAATTGGCGTTCTGGTTTCAAAGTACCTCCATGTTATACAGCGAGCAAGATGCTGTCCTATCCCAGGAGGAGAAAGGCAATGACATATCAGAGGAGGTAAAGCCCACAGGGAGCGGCATCTTCCTGATTTTTTGACCTTGATTGCTAGAAACACAGGGAGATATTTCAAACAAACATCTCACGTTGCCAGGTGTGTGAGTACAGGCACATACGGTCGCATCTGACACCCTGTTAGCTACTGGGAACAGCTGAATGGGAGCATGCGAGAGCCAGGTACCTCAAATGGCAGCAAGAGCTACAGCTAGAAAGGTGTTGAAGGACAGGCTGGGACAAGGAAAGAAACTCTATCTCCTACCAAGAGAAGTGGGATGGGAAGAACTTTGGTGGGGGGCAGAGAGGGTCTGCACTTGCCAAAGGCCTGGGGAGCTCAGGCAGCAGCTGACTGCAGAACAAACGAGGTGAGAGGGCTGCAGAATGGACAGATGGAAATGGTTGTCCCAGCATCTCTGGTGGGAACAATTGCAGGGTGAAGAAGTGAGGGCTGACACATCCAGTCTGCCCATCACAGCGAGCATCCAGACTCTAAAGCAATGAACACTGTTACTGTGGGAAGGACGCTAACAAACTACTACTCGAACAACAGACTTGCCTACTCCAAGTGTACATGATCATATGGAAGCGGTGGATGATTAGAGAAAATGAGGTGGCCTGTGTCACAGAAGGTATGATGACAAGACTTTTTTAAAAACAAATTTCCCCACTATAGTAACTGAAATACCTGCTGCTCAACTTAACTCTCCCACGTGAGAGAATTCACTAGTAAAAAAGAGGTAAGTAATAGCCAGATTTCATTTTGTATAACAGTTTCTTTGATTTCAGCTAGAAATGTTAATTTTGCATCCTGATCTCTGCTGAAATAAACCTGTGACGCATGTAATAATACCAATGTGACTGTTCAGACACCTAATAGAAGTTAAAAGGTATTAAACACTGCCTATCTACCGTCATCTAAATGGCTAACCTAACAACCTACTCCGGTCACAGCTTCCCCTTTGTAGACCCTCATGGTTGCGATAAGCAGCATTACTTCCCTGTTTTATGTTCTTTTCTTTGCATTTTGATCTTAGTCATGGCTTCCCTGTAGACCAGAGTCTAGCAGTTTGTGATTTACAAGGGACGCTGAGCTCTTTGGGACCCTTGAGTACAGAGACTGCAGTGCCAGCCCCATCAGGCAATAACCCAGAAACACTGGTACATGGAGGGACGTTCCTCTTCACAGGACATGAAGGGATCTTGGTTACCTCTAGCAGTGCAGCCTCTGAAATCCGAGGTTAAGACTGGGATTTACTGCCCTAAACCAGCGGTGGGGGAGATGGCAACGAGATGGTCGTTCTTCTCACACCCTGAGCAGTATAAACTCTTAGGAAAAGTTTTTCGGCAAGCAGAATCTAACCATTTTCGCCCCTTTTTCTGGCTCCCGCTTGCTGAAGAGGCTTTGACACCCCTTTCCCTTCGCCCCGTAGGACTGTGCGGTGCAGGCTCCAGGTGAGGCCAGCGGGAGAGGGGCCGGACGCACCGCTGGCGTCGAAGCGAGTGCCGAGTGGGTTTATTTAAACCTGAGCTGCCGGTCCCGGCTGGCCGGGCCACCGCGGCGCCATCCTCATCCTCAGCGGGGCCCTGCGAGCCTCGCACGCTGGGGAAGCTGCCGCGAGGTCTCCTTAGCACACGACAATCCCGGGAAAAGCACTGCTGTTCCCCTCCCGGCGCTCCTTCCCCGCTGGCACCATCCCACCCCCCCGGCGCGGCGCCCCCCGCCGGCAGCCGCAGCTCGGCGCATGCGCGCGTCGCCCCCGCTGCCGTCACCCAGCTGCGCCGGAAGCGCCGCGGGCCGCCGCCATGGAGGGTGAGTGCCGGGGGGCGAGGGGGGCCCCGGCGCGGGGGCCCCGCCTGACGCCGCGCCCCGCTGTGCCTTGCAGGGGAGCTGTACCGCCGCCTGCCGCCGCGGGACACGCCGGGGCTGCGCCTCCAGGTACCGGCGGGGGGGGGGGGGGGGGGTNCGCTGGCGGGATTCCCGGGGCGATTTCGGCTCTTGTCTCTCACCGCCTGCCAAAATCCCGGGGGTTGTTCCCGCGGGAGGGGTCCGGCACCGGCTTCCCCGGTCCGCCCCGTCTGGGTCCTGTGGACCCACCGCAGACAGCGGCGTTTCCCCCCCCCATAGCGGCGTCAGGCGAAGCGACGGGAGAGCCGCAGCCCGCGCGCCCCGTGACTTCGTGCCGCTCGCCCAGCCCTGGGATGATTTTGTCAACTTGATAAAACTACTAGTCAGCAGCAAGTCCTTAAGTTTAATTACAATTTAATATTTTAAAGTATCTTTTAAAATATATTTAGCCTCAAGGATCAGAAAAGGCCAAAGCATTTGTAAATGCCTTCCTGAAGCGTAGCATGCCAAGAAAGAAAGATGAAGCTATCCAGGATATACTGACTCGGAAAGCTGTAATTCTGGAGCATTATTGCAAAAAAAAGGCAAAGCAAAAGAAGAAGAAAACAAAAGGTTTTACCGCTAAGCAGAGGCGAGAAATGCGCCTTTTTGAAATTGAACCCGAACAGCAAAGGTAAGACCTTAACCGTGTTCTTTGTAGCACATCAGAAGGGCGTAAAAGCAGCAGCACGAACACGTGGACACTGACCCTCCAGGACACAAAGTCACCCTGAGACTCTTGTGGCGTCTCACCATAGGAAAACCATTATTTCGTTTGTATAGTTAGAAAATTGATTTCTGCTACTGGTTCTCTTGCCTTTCATATAGCCAGATATAACAAGGAATCAAACCCAAATACAATCAACTCGGATTTTGGTTTTTAAAGCTAGACTGCCCAGGACCAGAGAGTCCAAATTCTGCAGCAGGTTCCTCCAACTAATAATGTTGAATAACACGCTGGCTGTTGCTAACATGAAGTGGGGAGGGAAAAGAACAGAAATGTCTCCAGTTTCAGATGTAGCCCGACCCTCTATAAACCCATCACTGGTTTGGGTTGATGGAAAGGCACAAACTAAGTACGCTGCTTTTTTTTTTTTTTTTTTTATAAAGCAAACCTGTTGTTTGCAGTGCCTTACCTCACAGGCTAAGTTATGCGAGCAGATTACAAAACGTTACATAAACGTTAGTCTTAGCTGTTGTAAATATTGATCACTTCAGTAATCAACCAATAGATTTTTTGATAATTAAGTTCTTGCGTAATACTTTTTGACTTCTTGCTGCAGGTACACCATCTTCCTACCACTACATGAACTCTGGAAACAGTATATCAGAGACCTATGTCACGGACTTAAACCAGACACGTAAGTTGAGATGTTTTAAAATATGTTATTCTGATTTGGCAGCTATTTCCGGGTTTACTGAGTTATGACTAGAAACATCACAGTCATTTGATAAGGACACGTACTATTTCTGTAAGCTTTGACCATGATTTCAATAGTCATGGTCACATTTTGTAAACCTAACTTTCCATATTATTTTCTTTCCCTCTTCCCTGATCCCACCCTCTTCTTCAAGGCAACCACACATGGTCCAGGGCAAACTGCTAAAAGCTGATCTCCACGGAGCTATTGTTACAGGTATTCTGTTTGTTTTCTTTACAAAATCATGTGAAGTTCAGGAGACACTCCTGTATTTCAGGTGCTTATTTTTAAATTCCTTTCAGTTTCATTAACTCTAGAATCACATAGTTGAGATCATGTTGATGAATTCTTTCTCTACTTAGCAATGCTAATTACTTTTCAACCCCTCTTGAAAATCACATTGTTAGTTGCAAAGATTAACCGCAAGTTTTACCAGTGATTACTATAATTGCATTATTTCAGAATATTGCAAACCAGTTTTTAAAATCATGAGACGACTGTAGAAGAGCAAATAAACTGCCTGAATCTGAAATCTTCTAATGCATACATACATGTGTTCTTTCAGTCACAAAATCCAAGTGCCCTTCTTACGTTGGGATAACAGGAATCATTCTACAGGAATTTAAACATGTCTTCAAAATTATCACTAAAGAAGACAAATTAAAAGGTATGCAAGACAGTTTTTTAGTACTTTTCACAACTTGCATAATCAGAAATATTTAAACACGCTATTCATCTTACACCTCTGAGTACATAGTTTTATATCAATGCTTTTATTTCTTTGCATAGTGGCAGAAGTCAGTGTCTTTACTGATCATGTAACTGCCCAATATCTTACCAAAAAAGTATCTCATTAGAAAAGAGCAATTAAAAAAAAAGGCATTTCCAAGGAACCCAATGTGATTATGCAAAAGGATCATTCATCTGATTCACATTAGATGTTCTCTGCAACACTTAACTGCATGCTCCTTAAAGAGGACTAGCTTTAGTAATTCCAGTTTAAAATTTGAAAGTTTTGGGCATTTTTCTTCTCTTGCTAAAGCATAAAAACCTTGGAATGTGGCGAACCTCGAGTCTACATGTGACTAATGGTACATCACTGTATTTTCATCACAGAGGTTTACATTAGTCCACTTCTGTTAATTCCTTTCCTTTTGCATTTTCAGTTGTTCCCAAACTTAACAATGTATTTAGCTTGGAGATCGATGGATTCATTTCCTACATCTATGGAAGCAAGTTCCTGCTTAGAGCAAGTGAGCGATCTGCAAAAAAGTTCAAGTTGAAGGGAACTATTGACCTATGATTTCATGGAAAATCAGAAATATTAATAGAAATGCCTGCTGTTTTCCTGCAGTTTAAAGACCAGGTTTTCTGGCAGCATGAAAATGGAAGAGCTATGCAAAATATTTCTAAAGTATTTCTTCTTACTGAAGAATGACTAGTATCTGGTGTCTTTAAAGCAGTCTCTTGGACTGTTGGAGTTTGTTGTATCTGTTTTGTTATTTGTATATAATATTCTGGCTTTTATTAAACTTTCATGATTAGTATTAATTACCTGCCTTCTGTTTGAACTTTTAATTATAAATTCGCACAATGAAAATTGTATCTTGTAACTGTGATAAATGTTATGGTTCCCTTCTGTACAAATTGGGCTTTATCTGCCTATTGTATGCGTATAATGAGACTGTAGGTGATGACAACTGCTCTTTTACAATCATTGTTCCTGGGCCAACATCAACATCTTTGCCCGGTGCAAGCACGTGCAAGTTGTTTCAACTGATTGGTTTTACCTTCAATATCTCCTTCCCTGTGGTTAACAGTTGCAGATAACATACATATGTGTGAAAATATAAACATAGTAAACATGTAATGCAGCCCTGCAAGCTGTTGGCTTACCAGTAACATACTACTTTAATATTAAATCAGATATATCTATATTAGTAAATACATATTGTCATGCCACAGTGCAGGGAACACAACACATCACATAAGAGTGAAGCACCTGAAGCTAGAAATTCAAAGATGGAAATGACCCCCATTCAAGCTTGTACTTAAATTGTTTTATGAATACTTAAACTCTTATCCACAGGGCTTTACTGTGGCCTATTTTTGGATATATTTAGACATGGAATCCATATTCAATACTTAAAAAAATACCTTTATTCTGGTGAAAATATACAAGTTAGACACACAATTTTTAAAAGGCTAGCACAGATGGCACTTAGAGCACTACATCAGTGGAACACAGGAAGTCAGGCAGTTCCATAGCACAAGTTGTCTAAACTCACCAGCCACCCTTAATACAGCACCACTGGCAAAGCAGCTTCTAGTTTTTAAACCCTTTATCTCTTTTTTTTTTTTTACTATATACTTCACAGATCCTTTTTTGACTGCCCAGACTACAATCTCTCATTGACTAGGCAGGTTTGACTTGTTTGGGAGGTGGTAGTGACCCCTGTACTTAGATCACTTAAAATTTTTCAATTATAAAAGAGCCTCTATGGTGTTTGTATTATAAAGGTAGCTTTCAGAAGCTTTCAATGTAAATTATTAAGTCAGGATTATTATTTCAGGATTCAGTTAAAGATCCGTATCTACGAAGAGGACATTTTCCCTGCCACCATTCAAGTGCTCCTAGCCATCCAGGGGCATTTGTTTAAAGAGAACATAGCTGTTCTCTCACATACACTACACTCCAAAACCTGGCACTGGGGTGAGGACGACCGCTACAGCTGGAGCTCTTCACTGCACCGCAGGGCACACAAGCCATTAGTCTGCCACGAGAAAGCCAAAGGTCATCACCTCCAACCCTCCCAGGTTCCATGAAAACACTAACCATGCCAGGCAGCACTCACTCAGCTGGTCTCCAAAGCTCCTACATCCTTTCTGGACCTGTTGCTGGGAGAGGTTCCAGGAGAGCTGCATCTCTCCAGCATGCTCCCTCAGACACAGACCAGATGCAGCATCACTGAGCCAGACTGATCAGCTGAAATCGCAGCATGGGCAATACTGGTTTACAAGAACAGACTGCTGCTCTGCCCACTTTGAAGTCAGGAAGTAACACAGGTGGTACAGGAATAAATCTTTGTTACAATTTTATAAAGTACTACCTTCAAGATGGGGAAAATGGACAGTGTTTTTGCCAGAGATGTATATTTTATACAGGGAAATATAGTCGTTTCATACCAACAGTAAACTAGGAGAAAGAAAAGAAAGAAACACTGGGAAAGCTTTTGAAAATACAGATAAACACACTCGAAAGTGCCAAAGAGTAGAAGCTTTTTTCAATAAATTTGTATCTGTGAAGTGAGAATAAGATGTGTTTAAGTTGTTAGACCCAAGTTATTCTACCTAGTACCCACTACTCCTCTCAGCATTCTCTGAAATTAAATCCCTTGGTTTCCTGTGACAGGTCAGAAGGAAAAACAAACAGAGTGGTAGAAAGCATAAATCATAGCAGAAACTTCCCTTTCAGGACAACGACCTAATTTTAATTTTGCTCATAGCCTTCAGTGTAACATCTAATTAAGACATCTGTTAAATGCCTATAATATTAAATTAATAGGGGGAAGCTAATAGAACTTTATTGGCACAGTCCAATTAATTAACATTAAGGGCCTTTAATGGATGTCTTAAATAGACATCATTAATGGGAATGCCATACAAATTGGAATTAGGCACAATCATGTTCCATTGCGCTGTGAAGGACGTACCATATTCTACCATAGGGACACATAGATGAACATGATACACCTTCCCATAGCTACTGGCATTTCCATTCTTTAAACTATTTCAGCAACCAAAAAAGACAAACGCTGCCTAGCAGTCCTTTTCAATAAATAACAGCAAGGCAGTCATTATTTACAGTGAAGAGTGCTGAAGAGATGTTCAAAGGTCTCCTCAAGGTAATCACATGCTAGTAGCACATAAAGACAGATGACAAATGAAGATAACAAGACAGCTGAACAGCCAACACATTCACAATGCCTTTACTGCAGTTGGTAAATCACCTGAAGAGGCCTTTTTGTAATGACTCAGTGAGGTGTTCCAAACAGCCCCCATAAATTACTTAAGCTAAATCGCTCCCACAGACCGCTGGTATCACCATCTACCCATCAGCTCCTTGAACCAACCCCCTATCCCATCTGCCTTCTCCAAAACACAGCTCTGCGTTCATCTTTCACTACAACATTTTAAACTCCCCACTTCTCGTGAAAGAACTTCCTTCGAACCTGGGTAATGTGAAAATGACTGCTCACCAGTCCTCCCCTGCTGATTCATCACCATTCCCCATCTCTTAATTAGCTGAGACAGTAAACACTTAATGGTTTAATATTAGAAAAATGGAGAACTAATCACAGCTGTCTTTAATATGCCTCTTCCTTCGAACATTCAATACTGAATTGCATACAGCAGAGATGCATTTTTCATTATGATTTTTATACTTAAGCTCTCACTAAAGAAAAGCTTTACTAGGGAATAACGAACAACCATGAACAATATACTGTCTCTCTACATTACACATTTGTTTTCTTATTACTATGTATATAATATACACAAACACACATGTATTTATAACCAGTCTGAACTGAAACAATTGTAAACAATCCCATTACTGAATTTTGAACATTTAATCAAGAATGAGAAAACAATCAAAAAACCACCATAATTTCTGTTTGAAACCTCAAAGTAATTCATTGTAGGAAATGCTTGACATTAAAGCCAAGTCACATCCAAGAAAACATACAGAATTTTCTATTTGAGGGTGGGGTTTTTTATACTTCCTCTAAAAGATGGATTACACAGCAATACAATGGAAACCCCCAAAACCCTCCTGGGACTCTCCTTTTGAAATTCGTATTAAATCACTGAAATCACAGCAGCATGTAGCTGATGTTAACTCTATACATTCAAGCCACCATATGTTTTAGAGAAGCATAAGAAATAGCACAACATTCTGATCTGGACCAGAGCCTTTTTTTTTTTTAATGAATTCTCAATCCTCAGACAAGTTCATCCCTCTGGCAGACTCTCTTTGTCCATTTTAGTATTTCAGATCTTGTGTCAATGCAAGAGGTTAGAAATAATTTCTAAGCCTCTTGCAACCTTTGACCAAACAACTCTTGTTAAACAAACCTCAAAATAATTTGGAACAGTAACACGTAGTCTTTAATAAGTACCCGCACTTTGCAAAGGAGAAGTCCCAGCAAGGGCAACTAGTATTTTTTACTAGAACAATGCCCCTACTGAACTGCAAAAGAAAAGCACAGGATATGGCCATGCCAGGCTGTTGTGATCTGGAAAAGGAAGCTTCTAGTTCTGAGACGTTTACATAAAAGTTAGGCAAACCTGGCTTGGCTATTTTCACCATAATTCGGAAATCACACGTCTAGAAAGCCAGACTGAAAACATTGGTGGTCTTTCCTAATAGAAAGAGACCAAAAAATATGGCATGTGGTGAGAAAGAGTACAGAACAAAAAACAGAGTCGGAGTTCAGACTGAATAACAAAGGAAAAGAATCAGTTTGGTGGGGGGAAACAAATCCTGCAGAGAAAAGCTACAGGTATTCACTGGCACAACACTAGTAATTCTGTGCATCACCTGCAGGCTTCCACTATTCCAGGGAAAAAGATACTCCCAATTTTGCTATGGACTACATGTGTCACACAGTAACCAACTGGCAGCTATCGGTCCTTCTCCCCATCGGCACTTTTTCCTCTTGTATTTATAAAGCTTTTATAAGAGATTCAGAGGTAATCTTTAACATTCTACAAACAAATATGAAGCAGTCCTTGAAATGCGAACGTAAGCAACAGCATACCATCTAAAACTTATCAAAATGTTTCACTTTCCAAGGAAAATGGTGTCGTGGACTGTGTGACTGGGAAATGCTGAGCTTGTGACAGAGCTCTTACAGCAGCCCAGGCCCACACTGTGCCAGATGTTTCTGTTGGTGAGCACGTGCCAAAGAATCAGCATGCACCACAGACCTACTGACAGGTTTGCCATCAAATAGCTTACATCTTTGCTTACTCCTTTCTTAAATAGCATCCTTTGTTTCATATAACCGGAACAGTTCACTTTTTTTCCCCCTACACCTCCTTCTAGTCCTTTTAAAATTCACTTAAAACACAGCTGTGATGTTGGGCAGGACCTGCTACACTGCATTAGACCTGAGACACCATCTTGCTCCTCTACATCAGCAGCAAGTTTTCAAGGAAGAGCAGCAGTGTCTTCTCAAAACCAGGGTGACACTACTTTTAACTAAACAGGGCAGTTCCCCAGCCCCTTACCAGAGCAGTTACATGAGCCCATTCCCCAGTTACAAGTCCCAAAACCACACACAGACAGGTTTGGTAACTAACAAAAAGCTCTGGTCATCTTATACCTGCCTCAGTCATTAACACCTTCACACTGAAGACCATTAGATGACTAATTTTAATTCCTGCTGTTTGTACTCCTCCCTCATTACAATTTCCATTACACATTACAATTTCCCTAATTAATCTCCCTTTGCCTCTGCAGTGACCTTACCATAGGTGATGAAAGTACAAGGCTTCAGCAATCCGTAAGTTCTCCTTTTTGACTCCAAAAGCTCCCTCTTCTTCATCCTAGACACCATGTGAGGTTTGAGTAGTATCAGCAGGAGAGAAGGACCCCAATACCCAGTAACAACTACATCAGGCCAGTCTCCTGCACCATCACAGCTGAGCCAAACGCCCAGCTAGCCTCTCTGGCAACACCGAAACTCCAAACAAGCTCTCGATATGGAAAACAACCGAGTACTTTGAAAGACTAACCCCTGTCAGCTGTGCATCTTCACACAGCTGTACTGCCTTCTCGCACCCAAGGTGAGCTCGTTAGCACGTAGGGCCTCGGTGATTAAAGTCAAATAGTTGATCCCTATAACAAATGCTCACCTTCATTCATCTTGTTAGACAAACAAAAACTGGATTTACAAAGCTTGTCATGCTACAACACTCACCAGACCATGGTCCTACATACCAAGTCAAATTATATATCAACAATGGCTGATTCCATGGAATTTCACAGAGGTTCGACCCACCTTTGTCTCATGCTCCCCTTCCTTAATTCTGTCATTCCTACAATAACTAACTCCAATTCTGAGTCACCTTCCCTACAGCATGTGATGAAAATGTATTCTTTTGGTAAGGCAGAAATCTCCCTCAGTGTACTGGTTTAATTAAATTAATGAGTGAACGTGAAAAATAGAGGATCAAGCATCCACTACTGCTGACAGGAGCAGTTACATCTGGCGAACACAATCCTCCTGGGCTGCCAAAAAAATAGTACCTGGTGCTCTACCTACAGACAGGTTTTGCCACCTACCTCTGCACACTCTGCCTGTTAGACAGGGATTACGGAGAACTACAGAGAACCCAGCAACATTTAATACTGAATTAAGAGCCCTTCCTGTTAACAGAGCTCTCTGCTGCTTTCTGTTATTGTATTACTCGGATAAGGTACAGTACCTTATAACCAATAAGGAGAGGAAAAAAAAAGTATACAATTGACTAAAATAACGTAACTGACAGCTTTAAACCAGGATGCTGAAGGAAAAGGAACAACCTAAGCTTTACAGTCTACCCTGCTCTGCCTCCCAGCCTATTTTTAGGCTATTATTTTCTTTCATTCTGCTGGGAATTATCCCCATAGCACCTGACTATTGCCAAACAACACTGATTTAAAACATGTTATTTTCATATGCTTTCAGGCACTGGCCAATCTTCTAGTAACCATCACTTTCTAGGGGCAGCTGAACAGCATGTTGAAGATTTGCAGTACAGGCCTGTTAACAGAAATCTCTTCCTGGTGTATTAGTTAATAAATTCAGCCTTTTTTTTTCAGCTCTCAGAATGAGCTCCTAGCCTTATGACATATATGCCTATTTTTGACTGAAACAATAATCCTAAAATACACAAAAATTTATAATGATATAGAACATATACATGAATTATAACAGTTTCTGGGAAGTATATTACCAGTAATGCCAAAAGACTTTGGCTTCACCTCACAAATTCTAAATCAGTAACCAAAATTGAATATAAATGATAGAGTCCTCACATGCTTGTTAAAGGCAAAAGTTAAGACTTCAAAAACAAAACCTCAGGCACAAGGGCACTCACTTCTCTACAAATCAGGGCTTCTCAGCTGAGCCGCATGGCTCCGGGGCCCTAGGCTGATAACAGAATGTTTAGGCAAACACGCGTGTTGTGTATGCGAGTCCAGCTGCCAACACAGACCTCCAGCTGCAAGCTCCTTGGCCACCCTCTCGTGTACACACGGCATCAGCCCCCAAACAGACTCCACTTAATAGCACTGTTATTCTGGGAGGGACAGGAAAAATAGGATTATGCACATCTTGTAAATGTTAAAATAATCACATAAATCTGAATAAAATGATTTTTTTTTTTGGTGAAATTGTCTGCACCACTCTGCAATGCATTTTCTTCCTCTGAAGGATTATTTCAAAATTATGGACTTGGAAACATTCAGCTGGCTAGTTCTTGGGAGGCCGAGGTGCTCACTGAAGAATTTAAATGATGTAATAGCTATTGAACACCCCATTATATGGCTGCCTAATTAATGTAAATGATAGTTATGTCTCACTCACAGAGGATTATTTTACACAGAGGAAAATCTATTCACTGCCACAGTAGCCATTTCGATAGTTTTTATAGGAGCAGTTGCATTATGGCTTCATTGAGTAAAAGGTAAGTAGCCGTCCTAAATAATGAAGATTGAAGGTTTAATAGTCCCAATAAAGAATCCTGCAGGTTTTTTATTTCAAAAATTAGAGTTTGATTGCAAGCATATGATAATGAGAGGGAAAAGAGCACTGCCACGTGGAATCCTTCTGCAGCCCAGGCTCCTTGGGAACTTCCATTTCTTCTGCACAGAAATACAGAAGAATAAGGACAGGAAAAAAAAGAAAATATGCTCTTCTTTACTTTTCATGACAGTGTGTCCAAGCTCCAAGTCTCCCCCCATGGCAGCATTTCAGTGGATAAGGATATGCTGGATTGTGCCTGTTAAACTTAGAAGGCTGACATTACTGGAACAGCTGCGTCTGGCTGATCACATACACACAAATACCCTCAAACAATATGAAGAGCCCAGCTTAGACCCATTTGAGTGATGATATGCAGACATAAGCCAGCCTTGCAAACTTGTCTCAGACTTGTAGCCTATTACAGCAACTCTTTTTTGCAAGGCAATAGTCAAGAGACTCGGCATTTCTGTTACGAGACCCTATTTCCAAAGTTATATATCAGAGATTATAACAGCTATAAAAATTCAAATGAGATTTAAAACTTGGCATAAGCATTCTCGCTTGGGATCTAGTATTTTTTAAGGAAATCTTTGCAGGAAAAGCTAAAAGTTTACCTGTTCTACTTGTTATTTTAGGTCTCTATTGCTACATAATTCTCAATCTAAATTCTTAATGTGCTCTCCATTGCAGTACCCAAGTAATCTCTTTTCACAGATGCATTTTCAGAATGGCAGTTTGGAGCTAGGACAATTGATTTGACATTTGTTTCTCCAAACAGCGAACTTCCAAGAAGGGTTTTTAAAGAACTTCTGTTCCAAGGCAGCCACTTTTTTCAACAATAAAGCACCACATGCGTTTTAGCAAGTAAAAAGTGGCAGTAACATTAACCTGAATTATGGTAACAATGACTACAAAACAAGCTGGCTGGGGATTTGCAAACACAATCTCCAGATGTCTGCAAAAGATCTGATTTATCAAACACACTCCAGGCAGGATTTGTTGTGAGTTTGTACTTCATAATAAAAGAGGTCTGTAGTATTTATTCACTGTTAGTGTTGGTGAAAGGTGCTACCCTTGTGACATCTTTCAGAAAGGTGAGTAGATCCCTTTAGAATAATCCACAGCATACAGCAAGCACCACAGACACTAAAAATCAAAGCTTGGAATTGCCAATGAAGTGAAACAGGATGAAACTGAAGGTTAAATATAGGGAGTGGGAAAAAAAAAAAGATCATAGGAATTTGAGGCAGCCTCAAGAAAAAACCTCAGGTAGTGCCAAGGGCAAGTCCAATACACTCTGGCTGCAGGGACAGGTTAGAAATGCTAAGTGCAAGCCATGGAGGATGCAATCTCATTGTATCAACATAGCCTGTGGCCATTTAAAATGCTTCCCTGTGTGGAGCCTCAAAAGCACCACACAGAAGAGTAAAGGCTAGTTCTACCTCTGGTTTCGATCTACAGCCTTGCCGCTGAGGCCGCGATGAGAAACCCTGGCTAGTGCTTAGTTTAGGGATGATTTTTGTGAAGTGATTTCCTGCCATACAGGAGCTGGACTGACATGAATGCACTCTTTCCAAACAGGTCTCCACACAACCCTCCCCACAGATAAGTGCTGCATGCAAATAACTCACCACTCGTGTTAGTGGAAAAGTCGCACAAGTCACACAGGCAGAAGCGGTGGGGACATTAAATTTCCCCTCACCTTCGTTCTCACAGTTCTGTCATGCAATAGTTTCCACTGAAAACTAATGCTTCATACAAAGAATATATGGTCCTTTATATCCTAGGCTAATATCCAGGGGAAAAAGAAGATACATACTTACACACTTTTTTAATTTTGCATTTACAGTGCAATACCTCCTTTTGGCAATGACTTGTGAACAACAGCTTTAGGACAGCACTGCATCAAGATAATTACCTTTGTTTCTGATTTGTTGTGTTATTGGGTTTTTGTTTTTTTTTTTTTTTTTAAAAAGCAACAAACTTGGGGCAATTCCTTAGGATTACTTAGAAAACCCAAGGCTTACCTAGAGAATGATAACATCTTCTGCTTTTGAACAATTACTTGTTTAAAACAAAATGAGTTACTAAGGTGAACAGATTGAGTAATCAAGCTCAATTAAGCATGCGCAATATGTACTGTAACAACATTCACTGTTTGGTGAAGTGATAAAACAGCTTTGTTTTCTTTTGACTTCTGGCAGTCTACCTCAAAGAACTGTTCATTCCTATTTCTATCCAGATAGCATTTCCGTGAAGATGTATTGTGAATTTTAGCTACTTTGCCAAAGATATTGTTGGGGAGGGGGAAACAAAGAAAAACATCCTACAGCTACAAGCAGGAGACGATATTAGCACTTACACAAGCAACAAGCTTTGCTGGTGCAGTCCATGCTCTAATCAAACGTTGTTTTCATGTAGGAGAGCAGTGTCGTGCTTTGGAAGACAAGCCATTTTTAGGGCTACACACTTATGAGAATGTTTCAAAACACAGTTTTCTTCCCATGCAGCAGAATGGTTTGTAGCTTCAGGAAAACTATATAACTAACTTGTGGATTGGGTCTGAGACACAGGTATTTTAATTTATTATTATCGTTGCTGTTGCTTTTGTTGTTGCTTTTGTTGCAGCTAACATAAAAATGCTATAGAAATCTTACCTCCTTCGAAGCCCAAAGCAACACATTTTGCTTTGGTACCACAAGATGGAGCCACATGCTCACAGTTTTAAAGTGTGGCGCGGTGGGTTTGTTTTTTTTTTTTTTTTGACTGTTCTGACAGAAAAACTACTCATGAAGCAGACAGTGCCTAGAAACTGCTCCCTTACCTTACATGAACTTCCTTTTTACTGCGTCTGTGTGTACTGCTAATCTGGTGCATGCCTTACCCTATGTCAGCTGCCTTTCTCATATGTTTCCATAACAACAGAAAACATTTGCAGTAAGGAAGATTCAGAACTGCCTACCATGCCAAAATGAAATCGGGAAACAGAACCAAACTAAGCCAGGCATTTCCAACTACTAAAATATCACACTTTTCATTTCCTTCATGAAAGGATATACTCTTAAAGCAAGTCGTACATGTCCCAGAACTACCAACATTCTGGTAGTTCTGTCCCAGTTCATTTGGTAGTTCTCTCCCAGAACTACCAAAGGTGAGGACTCTCAAATCCTCACCTTGTTCAAAGCCCAAATAAACGTAGATGTAATATCGTATTTACTACTATGTCCTAAAGCTTAAAAATGTGTGCTCAGATAAGAGAATAGGCTAGGCTTGCATGCTGTGAACACCTCAGCACTGCTGCAGTCACGCAGAGTCACACATTTGATGCAGCTGAGGCACACCTTTGCCCACCCCAGCAATATGCTGCTGCCCAGCGTGACTGGTTGCCATAAGGTAGGGCACAGTTGAGTTTTTTCACTCTGTTGACAGCCAATAAAGTTCCTGTTCTGCTTCAAAACCTACTTGCCAAAAAAACAGAAAACCAGAGTGGGAGATGCTCTACCATGGCCTCCCTCAGGAGCCACTGTGGGGCAGCTCCCACCCACTGCTCCATAGACGTATCCAGGCTGTCGCAGTGCCACAGGCAGCTGCTCCATAGGCAGGACAGGCAAGGAATATTGCTGACTGCCCCCGCAGCTCCATGCTGAGCAGTGGGACAGGGCTGGTCAAGTCCAACAGCAAGTCTGCTAAACCCTGCCCCTTAGCCAACAGGGTGTGTGCTTGTCTTACCGCATACAGCCATCTCCACGATAAATAAGATGAAAAGAGCCTTTGTAAAATGACATACATCTGAGGGGAACAGACACTCTTCACTAAAGCCTATTAGGGCTTTCCTTTGTTGGCTACTTGCTCTGTGTCAGCTGTATGAGCAGCCAGTCCTAGAGAGTCAGATCAAAGCAAGATAATGACATTCCTAATAAAGCCAGCAGAGATCTTTCAGGTAAAAATGTTCATTGTTCAAGAACACTGTCAGGTCTTTTGATGTCCTTTCCTGACCTGGCAATGCCCCAAGTTCCTATAGAACTGTTTTAAATACACAGACTTCATTATTCTTTTTGCCACTCATTTGGACTGATCTCAGGCAGCAGACCGAAGTGACTAGTTCTACTCTCATTCATTTCCTTAGTACAATGCCATAACCCCTTTATAACAAATCCTCCACCACAACACTTAACAATTCTCTAACAGGACATTAAAAATTAAGTCAGCAAAACATTCAAAGTGGTTCACCGAACAAAAAATCATTTACTTTCTACAAAATGTAAGTATAGGACAAAGCATGCTGCCTCTATAACCTGGAATGCTGCAGCCTGCTATGAGCAGTAGGTATTCATGTGGGGCTTCAGGTCCCACCAGCCCTTGGGGAACCATCATTTCCTGAGGAAAACCAGAAGGGTGTGTGTAACACTGAGTGGAGCCCACAGCTGCAGAGACTGGCACAAGTGTCATCCTCTATCCAGAGCTTGTACGTAGCACAAGAAGGCTTCAGCACATGGAACAACTAGAGTAATACTTACTACTAATTCTCAGCTTTTATTTTAAAAAAATTGTACTTGCAAGCTTATCTCCACCAATTAATTTAAGGCACCCCAAGCAATGAATCTTAAGAAAATGTCATACCAATCCTTCTCCTACCATTTATTTCAGTACTGCGGCCAAAAGCCCAATTACAGCTTTGGCCGCCAGGATATCTGAACAGTGTCTCTAGCACTCTCTGTATGATTTTTGGACAATCCCTTAAAAACTTGGATTTGCTTTTTCACCTGTAACACAGTCCTCACAGGAGCACTACATTTGGGAATCACTCTGGGGCTATGAAAGCACTCTATAAAGGTGTAAGGCAGCTGTGGGTTGGGATGCAGAGGCACAGAGGCATGCCTCAACATAAACAAAAAGGACTTTCATACTCTTCCCATCCACAATCTCAGTCCCTTGCGGAGCAGCCACAGCTGTAGCTGCGATCCCAGTCAAACTGCAGGAGGTGGAGACATCTCAGGCATGCACCCAGCGCAGGCAGAGGTCAGCTCTGTGGCAAAACCACCAGAAGTCGTGCATCTACCACAGTTAAATCTGTGTTAGACTACAAAACCCACAAAGGACACCCGGGCAGCACTTGTGTAGTATGCTAGATGCATCCCAAATACATCACCTGCACTGTTTGGTCTCTCTCTGACCAGAAAGAAATACAAATCCCAGACAGAAATACAGGTTTCCTATTGAAGACCTGCACTGAAATGATGGCAAGCTGAGGAAATCTCCAAGAGGAAGCAGAAAAGGCCACATTGTTGACTGACTATTATGTCTGTAAGATGGACGAGAATTTGAATTCCTTTGTTAGGAGACCAAACATATCACTTAATAAAAACAAGGCATCCTACAATGAACCTCTCTTTCCCATATTTATTCCTCTCTAAACACAGCAGTGCACAGATTATAGGAAATGGTTTTACATTTAACTTCAACCCCAAGTGGTAAAGAAACGGATTGTATCTCACAATGTAAATTTGCATCTACCATCATTTAATGGATGTTTTATACATGCTATGTACTACTGTGTTTTTATGGAAAGGCAAAAAAATTACTTGGGAATTTGTTTTTAATTAAGCAATAAGGCTCAATGGGGTACTGCTATCATGCAATAAAACCACTCCTGGGGTGTTGTGAGGCATTTGGTCCAGATGAGTGCTTCAAATCACCCCCAGATTGTGATTAGATGATTACTCCCTGGAGTTAATATTAGATGGTTCTCTCTAGAGTTGTCTTATTGCTATTATAAAAAGTCTTCAACATGGGGAAACTAAGTAGCTTTTGTGCTTGAAGATGATGAAGTTCGCAGTTTCCACTGTTGAGTGGCTGGCTGAGCTGTGTGGGTCCCATAGATCAATTCACCTATTTAGCATGCGTGAAAGATCATCTCAGTGCATTTCTTTGACCCAAACAGTTTTACAATTAAGTGGCTTTCTTTTTTTCTAAGAGATGGAAGCATATAAAGAGCAAACAACTTCAAAATAAAGCAATCCCAAGACAAGGCACTGAAGAATTTGATTCTGAGATATGTATTACTGGCTTTATCTTTTTGTTGGGAATAATGAATCCTAATTGCTATTATGCTAATTGTATTAATGAAGGCTAATGCATGCAGTAGCGGTAAAAGATTCTCCCAAGTTGGGTGCATGAGGAGGTACACAGCCCGAGGCATTTGTGGGGGCTCCCAAGTTAATGAATTCAAAGAGCCCAAATGGTAGAGCCAAACTGCAGTGCCCTCCCCTGCCTCCCCCCAGCCGCTCTTCAGGGTTGAGGTTAGAGAAGAAATATTTCGTTCTGAGGAAAGACATAAAAAGAAAAAAACCAACCAGAAAACAAAACCCAAAACATCCCACATATTTCAGTATACTAGTAAGAGAGAAATCTCATGAAAATGTTAACTCTTGCAGATTCCTTCCACTCCCAAAAAGGCAGGATGGTAGCACATGCACAATTTTTGCACAGCTTGAGCTGAAGTACAAAGCAGAATCCTCAACTCCTCCTTCAGATGTCCCTCAACAGCCCACCACACACCTCCTATTACACATAATCCCTCTGGTTTCCCAAGCAGGCAACAATTTTTACACTTCACAAATTAAGCTGTGATCTTTCACACGTCCTCTGCACTCTAGCCTATGTCACATCTCATACCCTGCAGAGCGCAGGCAGCAATACACTCTTGAAAAGCCAATAAACCTCTTCCACCTGGTAAGAAATCCCCATGGTTCCTCCTTCAGCTCAGCACCTCTCTACTTAAAGATCCAGCATGCCAATGGATGGGGATCCCAGCCAAGCTGAGGTCTGCTCTCTTGGTTTCCAGGATGTCGGCAGAACACCTTGGAAAAAACCACACTGCCTTTCTGTTTTCCCTTATATTTGAAGAACACAAAAGGAAACAAGGATTTCCTTTTTTTTCCCCCCTCTCCTTCCCCTTTCACAGAGCTCTCTGGAATATGCACTGGATGCATAATACTTCCCCAGGCAATCGCAGTAGATGCCTTCCCACACAAAAGGCATTGATGTGGGGCAAGGCGCGGGTCCCTTACAAAGAGATGATTTTTTCCTTTCTGAGCAACACACACACTCAGCCTGGGCAGCAGTTCCAAAGGAAAGAGACCAAAGCACGTTCTTCACATAAATAGAAGGTATATCCACGGGCAAAGCAGGGTTTATGAATGAAACTCTTTTATGTGTCTTTGACTAATCAGTCAATCATAGGTGAACACATTTACATCTTTTTAAATTAACTGATGATTATCACACTCTTGTTCCCTGTGCTTTTTCCCCACTTTAATATTTGAAATGCCTAATCTACCTAAGTTTAATGTTTGAAATACCTAATTGTTCACCATGATTTATCTTGTGCAATAAAAGCACACTCTGAATATGAGATCCCTGTTTAAATAGAATAGCAATGGTAGGAAAAGAGTTCAGATGAAGAACATGCACACTGTTCCGGAAGGAAGGCCAAGTCCAAAAGACACAGTACTCTCACAGCATGTCGCAAAATGCTTTCAGCAGCCTTTTTAGACACATCTTTTTCCCCACATTAATATCATATGTTTTTCCTCTAATATTACAACCCTCTCTGCACGGAATACCTGCACCTTCTCACAGTTCTGGCATTTCATAGTCTCTTACCTCAATTCTTTCTCACCTTCCCCTTTGACATTTCAACTAGAACCTCCTCCCACTACAGGGGAACACTACTCAGAAATGCTGGTCTGGCAGCATGCCAAACCTACTGCTTATTTGTCATTGTGTACTCACCTGTTTGGCTCCCTTGAAGAGAACAAACTTCTGAGCTTTCCCTGTTGTATGGCCCTGTACCAGGCAGTTCGTGGGTGCAACCTGGAGACTCACAGCAACTGGCCCACGCTTGATCAATCCACTCAGAAAATGAGCACGAAGCTCGCACTGTTAAGGGTGAAGGAAAGCATGGGTTAGTGACACAACCTGAAAAAACTGAGACTAAGTAACCTGCATTAAAACAAACAAACAAAACTTTTCCACTGAAACAACGCAACTCCTTCCTTGCTTAGACTTGCTCACTTTTCAGCTACAAAATACCCTTGCTACCTTCAACCCAACAGCCACATGGGAGAAGCCACAGAGTTGTCAGGGGGTATGTGGCATTGGTGCTCCAGGGGGCTGGGAAAGCACTGCTAGTGTGGGACAGCGCGGGTGCTTCCGCACCACAAGACAAGGCTCATCCACAGTCCTGGTGGCAGCAGCTTCCCACTCACCACTTCACACGCCAAGCACCAGAGGTCCAGCATGCCCTCCTGACGTCCACCATGCTCCAGCACACCCTGCGCTTGACCTCACAAGCGTAAATCAGTGTATTTGGTTTGCTCGTGGTTTTAAGTTTCATCATGTCTCCTGCTCACAGTATACTCTATCAAGCAGAATGCTACACACTGATGACATCATATAAAGAACAATTAAGTGACAAAATACCCTGAATATTTTACAGTTAAGAAGGGGCATATGAACAGAACTGCATATTACATGCTGATCCAAGACAAATTAAAACTCTTACCAAGTTTTGGACCACATCTTCTAACCGCTTTTGTGATTAGAGTTACAGATCACTGTGAAGAGAACAAGCTATTAAAACCAAAATTGGCTTAGCAGGGAAACCTCTAGCATTCCTCTCTCCCACTGTATATTTCACCACTGCTGCTTATCACTGAAAATTACGAAGGAACAAGCAAAATACCTTATGCCTTCACAGCACTGAGATTCACAGGCAACTGCTAAAGCTTAATACAAACACCAGCATACGGCCCAAAGATAATACCGGTTTGAAACCCTTCCTGTAGAGCTGACAACCATATGCCTTTTTTACCAGCAAGACCACAGCCCCTTCTTTCTTTTTCCTAGAACCCAGCCAAAGAGCAAATAATTGTTATGTATTTATAAACAACATTTAAATTTAGCCTATGCTGTTTACCCGCTTGGTCATTATTGGTTATAGAAGACTTCAGTTAAAACTCTACCTAAAGGCCATGCACAGCCCTGCACACACGATCAGGAAACAGGGCTGAAGATCTGAGCGGGGAAGGGCAAGGCACAGCAAACACAAAGGCTCTTACAACGCAAACTTGCAACTTTAGAATCTGCATCCTGAGTGGTTTTCTGCTCCTTGCACACGACAGCTTTTGCAACAGTCACTGAGATTTCTGAGCTGGGACATGACCCTGTGGTGAGGCACATGGGCCGTGAGTCAGGAGCTCCGGGGGATGTTCCTCAGACTCCCAAGTGATTCACTCCGAGCCAGAGCCTGTTGCTGCTGAAAACAATAGCAAATAACCCACTATTCCTATTTCAGTGACCACACTGCGTGTGACTATATGTAACTGTGAAGTTTCAGTTTTACTCTCTGTGGGGAGGGTACAAACCCTCACGTGATTATTGGAATTTATGCTGCACTTCAAGATCCTTTGAACAAAGTGCTGCACACATACAAAGCACAGTAATGCCAGTGTAAAAACAAAAGCACGTTGATGGGTTATTGCTTCCTTATGCGAAAGGCAGAAGACCAAGCAAATCTCAAGGTCGCCTTCAGGAATACTTTTATCACTCTGACAATTATTTTGCAGCCAGGCTCCCAGGAACAACTCTAAGTCGGTAACCTCCCACACGTCGGCTGAGAGAAGCCCCAAGGACACAATGACCCTCTGACATGGGTTTGTCCGGCAGCGGTTTCAACACATGGGAAGTAGCGATGTTTTGAAAACTGATGTTCTGAAGTTTCAGTCCGTACTGACAGAGCCAAGCAGGGCACCAACTTCCGCGCTCTCAGACTTGGAAGCACCTAATTTCTAAAGCAAGCAAATGATGCTGGTAGGGCTTCAGAGACACCAATCAATCTCAGCAATTCATACATTTCTAAAATAGAGCTGAATCCACTGGGAGCCAGATCTGACAAACTTTCATCCCTTCGTGCACACCACGCTCTCACAGAGCATAGGACAGAGGTTATTCATGCTTACAAGTAACCCAATATAATGAACACACTTTGACTCATTCACTCATTAAGTAACAGAACAATTCCAAGCTCAGTTCAATAGAATCTCCATAGTTAAAAGCTGTCTTATCCACTGATTAAATACCCCATGTAATCAATTAGTTAAAACCGCTGTCTATCCTATGATCGCAGTGGGTTCCTAACATCCCAAACTGAATCTCAATGTTGAGTTTTATTCAAAATAATTTTATCAAATGCCCGTTTTTTTAAAAACATGCACTAAACATACACTGAGCTCAGAATTTAACAGATGTTTTTGTTACTATTATAATCTGATCTTTTCCTGCAGGCTGTTGTAGTAATTTTGCCACTAGAAGATAATAAAAAGCCATTTTCTCCCCTGCAGAGCTTACCTTTGGCTGACTCAGCCGAGCAGCTGCAGTTTCCTTTACTTGCTTTGAAATTATTGCATCCCAGTTGGGCAAGATATTTCTGCTACTGAGAAACAAGTGGTTTTGGAGAACATGCCGGAGGCAGTAGATCAGATAATGCATCGGGAGCAAGGTAAAGAGACTTTAAAAGCTGGTAATTCAGGCTGCAGCTTTTTCAAGTGATCCTGCAAATGTTTCACTTTTATAGCCAGGGAAAAAGAGCTCCTGAGCCTGCCTATCAAATAGCTCTGTAGGATTACTGGTTATACTCTGAGTTTGCATCTCAATAAGGCATTCAAACAAGCATGTAAGAGCTTCCAAAACAACCAACAGAAAGTCAGCTCTCAAGTGCAACTGGTAATAGTGACACCACAACTGAGCTTGTGCAGCAGTTACCTGAACACACCTCCACTTCTGACTGAAGAGAAACTACCTTCAAACCCCAGGCTGTTTGGCTAACTCAGTGCTACATTTCGCCAACACATAGCCATTACTGCCCAGGTGAGCATATTGCGAAACAAGAAGAAAATTAAATCAAAGTACTCTATCTCGGTGATAAAGACTATATTTAGGATAACAAATGCAAAATAATTTTAGCGCATAGGAGAAAAAAAGTTTAAGAGTACTAATCTGTGTCTGGTTAGATCTGAACTACTCTGGCAGCTAAGACAAACTGACATACTTATTTCGGTGCTTTGCATATTTACAGTTTGCTTTATGTAAAAAAAGTATTTTGTCGAGGATGGAGACTGCTTGCAAGGCAGCCAGGACAGAGACAGCTGGTGTCCAGGCTCAGCACAAAACAGTTGCTAAAACTTGTCTGCAAAGGCTCTGCCCCTCACTCAGTCCTGCTCTCCCACAAAGAAGGAAAAGATGTCCCCACCAAAGCCCTGGCAGTAACGGGAAAATCCCTGCTCGGCCCAGCAGCCTGCCCTCTGTGGCTAGCTCTCTTCTCCCAGGTTTTCCCAAGTCTGTTGACAACCCTACAGCCCTCTCTGTAACCCTCCCTCACAGCCTGCCAGGGAGCCACCTACTGCAATTAACGTAGTCTGCGGCCACACTCATCTCCTCATCTGACACAAACGTAAAGCATGAAGAAATAAGGTCTTGTGGAAATTCTTATGACGGCCCAAGCCCTTCAGCTCTGAAGCGCACCATGAGCTCCCCAGCCCACTTTATTATTACTAAAGAAAACAAAAACCTGGGGGAAAAAAACCATTTCTAATATCTCAACAGGTCCACCAGTTCCCATTAAAAACAGAAAAGCTATTACAGAAAGCGAGCAAGCACCTAGATTACAGGTCCGCGCAGGCCCAGCTCACCGGGCCTTGCTTTACAGCGCCAGGCGAGGACCTGGGCCGGGCTCTCCCGCACCTCCGGAGGGCACCCGCGGCCCCCGCTCGCCCACCCCACCGCCCTCGCGGCAGCGGCAGGCGGGACGGGCGCTCGGTGGGGGAAAACGGGCACAGCAAGAGCCGCCCCTGGAGCGCTGACGGGGCGCGGGCTGAGGGGAGGCGGCAGGAAGGGCCCGCAGGCGCCTGAAGGACCGCCCGGCCCCTCACGAGCGCTGACGGGCCCCGGGCGCCGCGCGGCACCCGGGACTAACGGCTCCCGGCGCGAGGAGCAAGGGCCGCTCGTGCCCCCTCCCGCCCTTTCTCCACTCTCCGCCCCGCCCCGCCCCACGGGGGAGAGGCCGCACTCGGGCGCCCCCTGGCGGCGCCTCGCCCCGCCCTCCGCCGCCCGCCCCTCTCCGCCATTGGCCACTGCCCAGCGAGGGGCCGGGCCCGAGCGGCGCCCATTGGCCGCCGGG
>VZSF01008258.1:66052-100434 GCA_013398295.1 Chionis minor
CGGCTGCTGTAGGAGAGAGGGGTGGGGGCGGCCGTGGTCGCCGCCGGGAGGGCTCGGCCCTGCGGGGCCCGCTGTGTGCCCTGCCCGCCCGGGAGCGGCGGCCACCCGCAGGCCTCCCGCCAGGCGCGTGCGGTGCGGTGCGGTGCCCACGAGGGGGCCGGTCTGCACCGAATCGCCCCCTGCAGCACCCCAGCGTGTGTGCGTGGCCCGAACGCTGGTGAGAGCGGCGAGTTACTGGTTTCTTTAGAAAGAACTCTGAAGTTACAAAGTTTGACCGTGTACCAAAGCCGTGGAAACTGATGCCGTTCGGAGCTGTGAGAGGAATCCCCACCTTTGGCCATACGTCTCTTCTAAAAGCACGTGGCTTTCGGGCACTGGGAGAGACAGGGAATTCATCTCTTCCGTTGGTGGTCGCCCGCCCTCACTGGCGAGCCGTTGTATGTCCTTTGTCACGAGCACTTGTCCGGCCGCAGCCTGTAACTGGTGGCCTGACCGAATCCTCGTATGTTAGTCCCATTGCCTCCAGCTCCCAATGTTTGTGAGCTCCTTATGGAGGTCTCTGGAGAGTGGCTGGTCACCAAGGGGACGCTGATGGGTGGCACAGTGGGGAGCAGGAGGTGCACATGGAGTTCCACCTTGGTGCGCTGCCTGATGATGTGTGCCTGGACAGAGAGCAGGGCAGAGGGAGGGGGGAAAGCTCTTCCTTGAGTTTCAGGTTTTCTTTAATTCCTTCCATACAAAGCTACTTGGACACCTCTGAGCCTTAAGTAGAACATGCAAGAGCCACAACTGAGCTCGGGCTACCGAGTGCTGTTCTTGGTAGCATCAGCCTGGGCTCCTCAAAAGCCACCACTCGGCTGTCCCCTTGCTCTGGCCCTACCTGCCAGAAGGCCTGGGCATGCTGAGCAACAGCAGCAAGCAGGTCAGTAACTTGGCTAGTCCATATCCCACAGGGACTGGTGACATTTCTCATTCAAAGGGCTAATGTGACCGTCATTCTCAAAACATGCTTGTACTGAATCAGCTTCCTCACGAGCATGGCTGGAAGGGGGTTGCCAGAGCCTGCTTCCCCCGCCCTCCCCCCCTCCCCGTGGCCAGCAGTTACAGCATGCTGGGAAAGAGGGAGAAGCGAGCTGAAATCCCCTCAGGCAGGAAAAGGAGAGGAACTGTGTTTTTCTTGCTCTAAATGCCTGCTCTGGATAAAAGGTGGCTGCATCCGGCTTGCCCAGCTTGGTGAGGAAGAGCTTATGCCAGCCCTAACCCCAGGAGAGACTTCTCAGCTGAGCAAAGCAGAAAGAGGGAGTAAAGGAGAGCTGCAGAGAGATGAGGCTCAGGGCATTTTCTGCTGGCAGACCCCAGCAGTCAGATCTGCTCTCAGCATGCCCGTACTCATGGATCATCCTTCCATGTGGTATGCATGAGGTGTGCAATGGATACCGAGACTGTCAGTTTTGTTTCACAGCAAGAACTGAGGAATCAGGTAGAACAGCTTGCTGCATTACTACTCCTAAGCCTTAGCTACGTACGGACTTGAAAACATACCCCAGATTCACTGACCCAGGCGCTTAAGTTGAAATGTTCTGCCTGGCATGCATCAGCACGACTGTTTATAATCACAGGTGAACAAGCGCTCATTGTTTAAAAGATATGGTTTGCTTGCTTCTGGAGTGGAGTGCCAAGTTGGGGGTTCTTTTCCCTTTGAATATCAGTCATATTTACCAAGTTATACATTCCTTGCATAATACTTGATCATATGCAGAATGAACAGATCTTGTTGAAAAAAACAGCCCCAAGCTTTGCCATGCCAAAAACTCCGTGAAAAGGAGCACGCCAGTAAAGCGCATCTTCCCACCCTTATTTCAACTGTGTAAGCTTCTGCCGCACGTGGTGCACATGCATATGTATCACTCAGTGATAAGCCCTGTGACCCTGTTGACGTGACAGGGCAAACTTGAACAAATGACAAAAAAATATTTACCAAAGTGAATCAAATAGATTAGAATTTATATCCTCATTTTTATATCTCATCCCTGTTGTTCCAAAGCGAGAGGCTCTCACCTCCAAGTAGAGTAGCCCTCAGGAGCTATCTTTATTTAGCAAATTCACCTAGTACTTCCATTCCAAAGTCAAACAGAGTATAATTTGCAGTGAGTCACAATACCAATGTGAAATCGGTCTGTCTGTGGTTACTCAAGCTGAGCGCTATTGCGAACTCAGGGCAGGATTGATCTCGCCTGTGGTGGGATGAGGTGAGTCACCCTCTGCAGATGGCTGTTTCTGCCCACTGGCAGGAAAGGGAGCGCGTGGAGGGGTTGAGTTAGTTGTCCAAGTCTAAAGGTAGGCAGTGTGAATCCCAGCCTTCATATTTTTAGTGCTTAGTATGTGTATGTACTCCTCTCCAGTCATTTATGCCTGCAGGGGGAGAGATGGAAGAAAAACGTTCTGCTTTTGCTTCCCTGGGAAAACTCCTTTGGGAAATACCCTGGGCTAGAGCAGCAGCTGACTCTTTTAGTCTTAGCAAGGAAGATTTTCCTAGAACAGAGTTAGCTTTTCTTTGATTTTAGTTAGGTGACAAAACAGAGGCTGGAGAAATAAGGACATATCCTGCAAGTGGAAGTGTGACATGTAATGAGAGCTCAGTTTAATTCCTTTCACATTGCAGGATTGTGTCCATCTCCTGTCCAGCCCCTTCTCACTTCGCTCCATGCAGCAAGTCCAAGGGCTCTCTGGCTTATGTAGGGGCCCAATCAATACAAATCAATAAAGCTTTCGCAGCAGCAGGGCTTGCACTGCTCTTTGAAAATGAGCTTATGTTTCCTGGCTCTTTGCAGGCACAGTCTTTACATCTGACAAAACGTTTTCATTTCCACTGGGATCCAGTGCACTGAGATCCCTAGAAACAGAGTTGTCTCAGGTATCATACTCGCTGGAGAGATGGGGCCATGCTTCTAAAATACGTAAAATTAAAGCAAGAGACACAGGCTAAGAGCTGAGGCTCCATAACCCAGAAACATGGGGAAGGGAGACTGGTGAGAGCAGGATTAACTGCTTGGTTTATCCCACTTGGTGTTGCTGATGCCAGAAATTCTTTACAGTATTTTTTTGCATTTGCGGTCTTTCCACACCAAACTTCCCAAGCTGTAATTTCAGTTTTTCTTTTTCCTTTATTATTGTGTGTGCTCATCGTGCTCTTTCACTCAAGAGCTCCTCATCCAAGGATTTGTTTGTAAGAAATCCCGTGAGATCACATCCCAGGATAGGTAAAACTTCAGGTATTCAAAGACAGGGATTTTGGTGTTCAGTTGTGGACAGTTTTCTCTGCCTGTTTGTTCTTCAGCCTGATTTGTGTATTTAAGAGGGAGAAAAAAATGCATTCTGCATTGTTGTATTTCAGAATAGATTTTTCTCCTCACCTGACAGCAAGTAAGAAATCCCTTCACACAACTTCTGCATGTCGGTACTGAAACAGCAGGTTGGTTGGGTCACACCTTCAGCCACTGCTCATGGCATCGTGCCCCACCTGATTGCAACATGGCCCCTGGTCTGGTCAGAGACTTGTAGTTAATTATAAATTGCCCTCCACATTGGGCAATACGCATACGCACACACGGGTGGGTATGCTTGATGCTGTCCACATCCATCAAGTCCATTCTGGTGCTTTGAGGGCCTGAAGATACACGTCCTTCCAAAAGTAAGCTGGACGCCTTGGGACCCTCCCTCTAATTTGAGGGAGACCCCCAAAAAGCCAGCTGTTCAGGAGCACAGGCCACACAGCACTTTGCAGAGAAAGCTGTTTCTGCAGGGCAGCTCACTTCATTCAGGTCCCCTGGGGCTAAAGCAGCACCCTGGCTTTGTGCAGGACACCCCAACCTGCTCTAGAGAAGAAAATTCTGGGACCTATGAGGAACTGACCAGTTTTTGTCATGTAGCTCAGGCTAGACGTAAGGAGCATGCAGCAGCTTTGAGCAGTGGCTCTGTGGGTTCTCTCCTGGCGTACCGAAGGGGTGATTTGGGGTGAAGGGCAAGGGAAGAATGTAAATCATCATTGTCCCAAACACACAGGACCAGGCATGTTGTCCTCCTTTTCCCTTTCCCCTCCAGCCTCCACGGCTGCAGGGATGCTGGACAAGGAGGACAGGGAAAATGGTGGAGAGCAGCTCCATAAGCAGGGCACCATGCATCCTTCTGATCTCGGAGCAGCCTCGTGATGGCTGAGCTACCTCTCTGGAGGAGGAAATGACTCACGTTCCTGTGGCCAGCCAGCCTCGGGCAGCACTTTTCAGCCCAGGAGGGGATAGGTGCAATGAAAAATTGAACTTACAGCATGGAGCGCTTTCCTTACTGCAAACTACAAATAGCAAAACGTTTGCTTTTGCTTCAGTTACCCTTATTTAGGTTTTTCTTTAAAAAAAAAATAAATTGAAACTGAAGAGGGGCGTGCGGAGGTGTGAGATGGGATGAGCTTGCTGCCTTCCACTTCCCCTTCAGCAGAGATCAGACTATTTTCAGAATGATGTGTCTTGTAACTGGAAGCACCGGCAGCCCCGGCATAACTGGGGTAATGGAGGAAGGGCTTGGCTTGTGTGGGGTTATTCACATGGTGGGTGCTTTCCACCCCCCCCCCAGCTTTGTGTCACTCCAGGAGGACTAGCAGGAAGTGAGTGATACTGCACTGTTCTGTTCCCGCCTCACCTCTGGCCCAAAATGGTGTTGTGGGGTGCCTGTGTCTGTAACTAATCCTGGAGAAAGCAGGTGTGCAGTCAGAAACGGGAGTCTTGCTCCCAGGACCACAGATCTCCTACCGGAGCCTGTGTCCAGCCTGGCATCAGTTAGCTCTCACCACCAAGAGGGATAGAAAGGAGTGGAGGGAATCCTGGTCCCCTTCAGCCGTCACAGTACAGTAACTCCTGAGCAAGTACTTACATCTGCGTAAGAGCAGGTTCAGGCAAACCAGTTTCCTTTACTATGGGCACGCAGTTATACTGGTAAAAAGCACAGCTGTAATGGAACAGCTAGTTCTGCCTTCACGGTCTTCCATTGCTGCAAACTCTCTCATATAGACCGGCTTCTTGCAAAGTGGGATCAGAAAGTTTGAAAATTTAATTTATAAAGGTAATAAACTAAAGTGAAGAGTAGTAAGGAGATTACTCATAATCTCAGGTTGCATTAGGAGAGTCTCACCTGTGCCTATGTTTGCAGCTTCACCCCTTCCCTCTTTATTTGCCTCCCTTTAGAGCGAGCTGGAGATGGTGGACCATCTTGCAAACACTGAGATCAACAGCCAGCGCATTGCTGCTGTGGAAAACTGCTTTGGGGCTTCCGGACAGCCCTTAGCCGTACCAGGAAGGGTCCTCCTAGGAGAAGGGATTTTAACCAAAGAATGCCGCAAGAAACCAAAGCCTCGCATATTCTTCCTTTTCAACGACATCCTCGTCTATGGCAGCATAGTCATCAACAAAAGGAAGTACAACTCCCAGCACATCATTCCCCTTGAAGATGTCACTTTGGAGATGCTGCCAGACACCTTGCAGATGAAGAACCGTTGGATGATTAAAACCTCCAAGAAGTCCTTTGTGGTTTCCGCAGCCTCCCTCACGGAGAGGAAGGAGTGGATCAGCCATCTGGAGGAGTGCATCAGGCACCTGCTGACGAAGATGGGCCGGCAGCCCTCCACGGAGCACGCGGCTCCCTGGATCCCAGACAAGGCGACAGACATCTGCATGCGCTGCACGCAGACCAAGTTCTCCACGCTCACCCGAAGGCACCACTGCCGCAAGTGCGGCTTTGTCGTCTGCGCAGACTGCTCCAGGCAGAGGTTCCTGATGCCCCGGCTGTCCCCCAAGCCCCTGAGGGTCTGCAACCTCTGCTACAGGCAGCTGCTGGCAGAAAAGAAGGAGGCGGAGGCAGATCTTAGGCAGCCAGAGCCGATCCGTTCTGCCATCCCGGGCTATGAACCCTCCAGCGGCGATGACAGCGACAAGTCTGACGACGACAAAGCTGACCAGTGGCCAGCAGACACAGAATTTTATACCTCAGAAGTATCTTGGTCATCTTTCCATAGCTGACCTCCTTGGGAATCGGTGGCGTTTAGGCATTGGGAAGCCAACTTCTGGCCTCCAATGCATGTCCTTCTTGATGCGTTCTCTGGAGGCCATGCCTAGGAAGGTGGAACTTGGCCCCTGTGCGTGGTGTCTGCGTGGGGAGCAGAGATGGGGTTACCCCTCTGGGACTGTGTCTCATACGACACGAGCACAGAGAGCAGCAACTCAGTGGAGAGGACGGGCTGGGGCAGAGACCTGCAGATCAGCCTGGGCCAAACGAGCTCACCGTTCAGTGCCTTAGTCTACCTGTCTGCAAAAACAGCAATACTAACTTCTTTTCTCAAATGCTTTGAGATTGGCTCTTGGGAGAAAAAGGAGCAAGAAATCCTGGACTTAAACACACTTGCCTGCTAGCGGTGCGTTCCTCTGTCATGGTGAGGGGCACTCTGGATGGTGTGTTCCACAAGCGTTGCGTCCACATCAGAGATTCTTACTGCAAGCGTGCCACCCTGAGGGGACAGCCACTCATCCCTGCACGGAAACGTCAGCATGGACTTCCATTTCTACACCCGGGTCTCTCAACTTTGGAAACACTAAGGAAACGGTGCTCCGATGGCAGGGAGCTCATATGAGGGTCAGTGTGAGCATCCAGCTCTCTCACATGAGAAAAGACCATTTCGGTGGTACTGGGCCAGGAGGGAGGAAGGAGAGGGGAGGGGGACAGGTAAAATTATACAGAGGGGTGAGATAAGGAGAGAGACGCTTACCGCAGGGACTCAACTAAGTGCCCCACATCTCAAAAACAGACACTTCCACCAGATTACCTATCAGGTAAAAGGATAGCGCAGGGAGGACTTGTTAGAAGTCTTGAAAAATCCAGGAAAATGCCCCAAATTAAGATCCTATGAAGCACAGCACTTTGTCTTCCACTTCCCTCCTAAGCAGGAGTCCAAGGCATTGAATGTTCCCTTGTGGGCTCACCTCACGTCTGTCAGTCTTGCGAGTCCAAAGTTAAGGTTCTTCATGTACTTCCAGGACTGGAGCCCAAAACCTTACAGTTAACTTGAGATCAACTTTAAAATTCAAATTAAGTTAGAAATAAACCATGTTTATTCAAGTATTCTCTCATATTATAGCGGGGGAGTAAATATACTGAAAATCAGACAAAAGCAATTGTTTTGCAGCAGACGTTTCTACAAACTCCGTTATTACTTTTAGTATATTTTTGTATTGTGCATTTTATGCTCTGGAAAAGGAACATGGCTGGGAATACACTGCCAATGTTATAAACAGTTTCCTTACCAGGACCTGTTCCAAACAGTGCATTGTCTGCCGGATGGCCAGACTTAGGGTTTTTTAAATTTCAGTTCACAGTAGTCATTCTTACTGTCTTTTGTAAACTCCCACTGTTCCAGTGAATTTGTATCACTTGACTGTGTGTGAATAAAGATATGGCTAACAGGAAGAAGGCAGGAAAATATGACAATAAAGCGTGTTGTTATTTAACAAGAGTCTTAAACAAGAGCTGGGATTCAGGCCCAGCTGGCCAGCGTGAGTTCTGACTCCTCACCCGTGGGGTGAATGCTTTGGGTTTCTACTTACTGCTTGAAGGTAAGCACGAGTGGAAAAAAAAATGGCCAAATCTGATGCTTCCTTTCTGTTTATACCATGTTATCATCAGACCATGTTTTCCCGAGTCTTTTGCAATCCCCTGCAGTAGTCTGTGTTAATTGAAACGGTATTTTTCCGGTGGGGGCCCAGCTTAGAATGGGTCAACAAACCTTATGACCTAAGCAGATGTTTTTGGGTTTTAAAGCAATCAGTACACCAAGTTCTGTTTTTTCCATCCCTCTCTAAGCTTAGTTCATAACTCTGCTCAGCAGTGATATTGTTTTTATAATGCCTCCCACCCACCAGAAGGGTGTACGTGCTATGCAAACAGAAAATGACCTTAAAAATAAACAGCCATTAGAATAGTTCACAAGCCAAAAATAGCCCAGCCGCTGAATCCGTGTCCATAGCTGGCATTCCAATTCCCTGCTCCTGAGGCAAAACTCCCAATTACATCCTAGTAACCGGCTCCAGAAATGTAGTCCAGTTTTGAACCTACTCCTTAGTTGTCTTAGAGATCAGCTTTTCGTTATCTTCTGTGTCCAAAGGTCTCACTATTATCAGTCCTGGAAGAGCTATGAACTGTTTTTGTCCACTAACGAAGGACAGGCATGCCTCTAACAAATGCCTTCTTGTGGAGCAAAAGCTTTTCTTAATCACAGCAGGGGAAAAAAAACCACAAAAAACAACCAAACAACTCAAACAAAAACAACTCAGCCCGGTTTTTCTGTGCATGCTGTAGTTGATGGCCTTCCTGGAAATGCACACAACTTCCAGCGGCTGGTATGTCCCCACTCCTTACAAGAGGTGGGTATGGAGTCAAGGGTGGAAAAGCTGCAACATTCCTGTGAATAATGGAGAATAAGGGCAACTTGTATCACACACACGCACTGCTGTTTTGAAAGGTGGTGTTTCAGAGCCGAGGTGCACATCAGCACTTGGGCTTCCAGAGGCTTCTTACGCTCGTGCTGCCCTCCTGTGCCTTGCAGTGCTTTCTGACAGAGCTCTCCCTACGGCTAGCCGCTCGCTCCATGTTGCTCCCAGCTCCACAGCCGCACAGGCAGCACCGGCATCTGGCGCTGCAGCTGCTGCCACGCAGGGACACCCGGAAAGGCTGGGGTTGCCATGGGTCCCAGAAGACATTTCACTTGGAAGCCCCAAGTAACCCAGCAACTCTTGAACTGTAAATGCATATGGTAAAAGGAGCCCGCACAGAAAAACACGGGAAAATTTAAACAAAGCCTCACCCCGCCCCCTCCTTCCTGTAGTTTTATTAGCCAAGCCGGGTTGCTCAGCACTGGGATTAGAGCCTGGCGCTCCTGGCTTCTGGCCTGCTGAACACGTGGGTTTTACATCACGGGCTGTGCTGTTACAGTCCAGCTTGGAGTTTTCCAGCCCGAGTCTCTCTCCAGTGCACTAATGGGGCATTTCCTGATGGTTTGGGTTATTTTCTTTTTTGAGCTAAACAAATGCCTTACCGGGGGTTCATTAAAGGTTGCAAATCCCTGCAATGAGGAAGAGCAGTAGCCTGAATGCTCACTTTGGAAAAACATCTGCAGGCCGGGGATTTTGTGGAGTCACAGCCTCCTCCCAAAAGGTTCCCAAACATGATGTGTGGGGACCAGTTGCCAGACGGGGTTCCTTGCTCAGCCCCTGCCTGAAGGTACCACGGCCCAAAGGGCACAGCGCCGTGCAGCCGTCCCCGCTGGATGCCAGCTGGGGCATTGCCCGAGCCCGGGATGCACTGCTCAGGAAATCGGACTGGCTGAAAACTGCTCCTTCTGCCCCCTTGAGCAGAAACTGGAGGCACTTTCAGAAAAACACAAGAGTTTTTTGGCTCTCGGCAAGATGGTGCCTCTTCAGCTGGGCATGCAAGAGCCAGAGGACAGCCCCTGTAGCTGTCAGGAGCAAGAACGTTAGTGTGCTGAACACAGAAAGCAAAACTCGAATGTCAGCATCAGACCTGCTGAAACTGCTGGGGATTCTCCAGTAGGGAGACAGGAAAACAGAGTTAAGGGCCAAGCAGCGGGGCAATCCTCTCCTGCTCTGCAAAGTCAGTGGGAAGGTGAGGAAGAGGATGGCATTGCTGTAGCAGCCAGTCACAAAAGCCAGAGGAAAGGTAACAGGGAGTTTGCTCCGTGAATAAACTGAAAAGAAAGGATCAAAGAGGTTCAATGAAGCACGGGTGTGCTGCTGTCCGAGGCGCAGCCAGGCACACCACCAACTCCAGAGCATGGCGCTGACTCAGCAGTTCACAAGCACTGGAAGGCAGCAGGGTGAAGCGAGCCAGCTACACAGACAGATTCTTGCTCCCAGTTACTCAAACACTCAGTTTTTATCCAAGCAGGAGTTCTGGCCCTGCCACAGCCCACGGCCTCTTCCCACTCACTGTAGCTGCAAGGCAGTTTCTCATGTTCCTCAGCCTGGGATTTTTGGTTAGCAGGAGGAACCGAGGAGCACACGTGGTCCCAGCTACTGCTGAGCTTTAATGCAATGTGTCTCCAATGAAAAATACAGGCTTCTGTACCTGACTCTTTCTGCTCCAGGCCGTGGATCTTTCAGAAGGGTGTTGGCAGGAAGATGTTACACTACTGTCACTTCCATGGTGGACACACATATGTGTAACAGCCCCAAGAAACCCTTGCCCAAGACCCAAGCGCTGGAGATGCTCTCCAGAGTACGTGGGGAGGAGCACCATGCTCCAGGGAAGCACAGGCTGCAGACCACGCTGCAAAGCACCGGCCGGGCAACACAGCCAGGTCTGCTTGATGTTGCATGTCCCAGGCAGGAGAAACCCCAGTGCCGCACCCGTGTATGGGAAGGAGCCTCCTGTTCATAAAACCTCCGAACAAACACAGCAGTCGGTGCCGCGGTCCCGAGACGGCAGCTGGAGGAGAGGAGGCAGGTAGGGAGGCGGTGTCAAGAACACCGGGCGACTCCCTTGAAGTTGGCATTTGACTTCATTTCCAGGAAGGCCCGGAAGTGCAAATAAACCATAAGCAGGTTTTCTGTAAACCTCTTATCAAGAGGTTAACGGCCAAGAGCAAGTTACACAACCTCCTCAGTTTGCTGTTGTAGAAACGGCAGAGAAAGAGGAGGAGGGGAGGTAGATACGAGGTTTTGCTTTAACAGAGCACTCTTGTGCAGCGTCCTCCCTTGGACAGTCAAACTACCCTGAGGCAGAGCGTCTGCTGCTGGCACTGGTCCTGCTGCCCAGCACTGGTCCTGCCGCCCGGGCTGCCCCACGCAGCAAAGGAACATGGCATCCCTGTTTGAGCTTTGCCTAGCCTCTCCTTGTTTTGTTCTAAACACAATGTGTTTTGGGGAGAGCCTGAAAAAAAAAAAAAAAAGAAATGGATTTGAGAAGGGAAAAGCATCAACTCAAAGCCAGACAGGCTTCTTTTCCTCTAACAGACAGCAGCAAGGAAAAAAAAGTCACATGTGGGTTTTATCAGGAGAGTTACACATAAGATAAAACCAGACCCATAGTTGTTTCATATGCAAAGGATCTTCCAGAGACACCAGAGGGAAAAGTAAGTGTGACACTGAGATTTGGATTTGTTGCCCCTCCAGTCAAATCCCACAGGAGAAGCATGTCCCCTAACACACATCACACCCCCACGCAGCCTGTGACGACCCCTTACAGAGCACGGCCCAGCTGCCAGAAGGCAGAAGGGCGAGCCTGTGTGCCGGGCGATCCCCTTGGATTCCACGGGACGCTGGCTCTGCACGGTGCCAGAGCTGCGGAATGAGCCCCGTGCCCGGGAAGGCATGCGGGAGAGCCGTGCTTACAGGAGCGCCCCTCACAGCCCTCCTCAAATGACTGGAATGGCTCAGATACTGTGGTGCGAGCTGGCAAACCAAACCCACAAACTGGAGCCACCAGCACCCAAAGTGACAGCTACCTGGTTTCCATCAAAGCCTCTGACTTGATGAGTCTACTCAGCAGCAAGTTTCAGGCAAACCAAACTGAGTCTCTAGCTCCTTCCAAAAAATGACCTCAAGCACACTTGTTCACTGATCAGCCCAGCAAAGTTTCGCTGTGCAAGGCTTCCTTAGTCCAAGGGTCTCTCGTACACTCCCGTTAAGACTTTTCACGCCCTTTGCATCCCCTCCCCAGTACCGGCGCGAGCTCGCCAGCGGTGCAGCCTGTGCGCTGGGGCTGCCCGAGCGTCTCCCCCCGCACAGCTGTGGTGGCAGGAGGGAGCCTCACGCCACTCGCAGGGGTGTCTCCTCTCCGAGGAGAGGCTGTTTTCCAGTGGCTTGGCAGGATCCAGCTGCTCTGCCTGACATGCTCCCAACACAGCCCGTGTTACTGAGTCACCTGGCGGAGCAGAGGGAGGAGATGCTGAGCGTTAACCCTGCCAGGGCCTCTGCAGCAGAGCCGTCTGCTGCGGGTCACGCAGGAGGGACGCCTAACCGCCCCCCCGACCTCGACAGCGACAGGCTGGTGTCAGTCGCACCCATCCCATGGCTGGGGGAGGACTTGACTTGTCCCGCAGGGTGTCAGGCTGTGGCTGCCTTTGTTCATTCTGCTGGTGCCCGGTTCGGGGCAGGGACGGCACCCACAGCCCCGCAGGCTGCGCAAGCCCCTGTGTCTGTGCCAGGCGCCACAGGCACTTGGGACATCACACACTGCGGCCATCTGTCGGTGAGGAAACAGCCCTAACCATGAGAGAGGGTCCACAAAATCCACTGGGGAAGAACCACAGCCTTAATCAGGAGAGGGTGACAAACGGAGACTGTCACGCTTTGCTGTTTCAGGATTTCAGCTGTCCCTGTGGTACCACTGCTCCCTTCCACAGCAGCAGCCCTGCAAGCACCCTGGTGGTCACCTCTCCCTCCAGCTCCCGTTCTCCTCCTCTCCGCAGGGACGCGCAGCAGCCACAGCCCAGCACATGGCAGTGTTGCAGAAGGGAGTCCAAAGGACACGTTTGTTGGTTTAGACCTTACAGGCTAGAGACAGACTGGTAAAAATAGGGTTACTCCTCCACACGGCTTCCCTCTGTTTCATCACCTTCACCACTCGGGAAGGGGGAAGTGTCCTGTGCTGGAAGCAGGAAGAGGAGCTGGTCATTCACTGAGCAGGAGCGGTGCAGCTCCCCGGACATGAGCCTTTACAGGAAGCTCCAGAACCAGATGTGGTGTCAGCAGCTGTTTGGAGCGCAGCAGCCTGATCCAGCTCTGCGTCCCACCCAGCAGCACTTGAACTTTCTTCTCCCTGCTCATCCTCCCCCACCAGAATTTGTCTCCTGTGTTTTGGAGGCTGAGTTTTCCTGGGGCTGGCTCGCCCAGCTACGTGGGATGCCGGAGCTGCGGGGCGCGCCGGAGCTGCCCGATGCTCAGCTGTCCGTCAGGGCGTCCCTCCCAGCTGAACCAGCCGGGCACAGCAGGGACCTCTGGAGCTGGGGTGGGCTGGCTGCCGGTGCGGGAAGAACAGCAAGTCAGGGAAGAGAAACAGCTTTTTTCTTACATATGCACTTTAAATTAGTTTTGTGAGAACACTTAAACATGCAAAAAGAAAACATGAAGAACTTTTCAATCAGCATATGACCCACGCAATCTCTCTCTGCAAAACAAAGCAACAGCATGACCATATCTTAACACAACTTCCACTGTACGTGGGTGTGCATAAAGGAGCTTTCCTTCCTTTAGATTCCGGTGGCATGGAGACATTTTCTGATTGGTGCAAGCAACAACGATATTTGGGTTAATTTTTAAGCTGATACTGCATTTGCAAGAATATGAAAAAATGGACTGCAGCTGACTGAGAGAGGCAGTGTCTCCTACCTCTGCTTCAGCACTTGTTTGTACATGGGAAATTGTTCAGGAGGAAGGCTGCACTCCTGAGCGGTATAAGAGGCACAAAGGCAATTGGGCAGGTCTTCCCCTGTCACAGGAAAACCCTTTTGTACACTACGAAGCATGCCACGCTCTTTTAAGAACATGATTGCTTTGGCAACACATACGTCGTATTTTACTTGCAGTAGCACATACGGTGCAAATATGTTACGAAATTGTGCACTGCATGTGTTTGGGATGACATATGAAAGCAGTCCTAATAAATCAGAGCCAGAGTTCACCTACCTCAAAACCATGAGGGATGGCGTGTAAAGAGGCACCTGTAATGCGGGACACTTCCACTAGCTCAGTCTCTCGGCAGCCCACGGTGAGAAACTTCTCGAGGCAGTGGTTGATTCTGGACCGATGTGTTCAATAGTCCTCACTGCCATCAACCTGCCTAATCACTTTCTGAACACGTATTTGTTTTGGCATCTAGAGCATCCTGTGCCAATTAGCTCCGCAATTCCCTGTTACATCGTGTGAACAAGCACTTCCCTACAGCTCCGCCAGTTCAGCGGGTGGACCCTGCCTTCTGTGTCCTGGTGTTGTTCCTCCCATTCACCTCTGTGCTTTTTCGCAGCCGCGATCAAAGCTCTCCCCATGTGTATTTGCCAGGTTGAACAGTTTTGAACTAGCCCATGTCGCTTTACACAGATGCCGTCCCATACCATGTTATCCTTCGCTGCATCCTTCCCAGCTCTGCAAGGCCCTTTTAGGCCCAGAAAGGACTAGCTAGAGTGGATCGAGCAGACTGTGCAGACAATTCAACATGTGGCTGCGACCTGGATTCATTCAGTGACATAACAACGTTTACTGCCCTTGCCTCGGTTTCCTTCCCCGTCCATCCGAACCTTCTCGTTGCCTTCTGACCTGCTGCTGAGCACCCGGCTTGTATTGTCAGAAACGTGTCCACAGTGACCTCAAGCTCTTTCCTGAGAGAAAATAGGTCACTCAGAGCCCAGCACTGCGACCATGTAACCAGGGTTATCTTTCTTCTGGGGGCATTTACCAATACTAACCAACACCTCCCGCTGTCCTGACCGCTGGCTCACGTCGATGCTAGCAGCTGATGGCGGGCGGCTTCGCTGCCCGGAAAGCCTTTGAAACCTTGCAGGTAAAGCAGCGCGTCCGCTCCGTTCCTTGACATGTCAGCTCAGCACACGCACGTGGTGTGTCCTCATTCTCCTTTGCAACCAGTACACACCAGTACGATACTGTAAGCACAGCACAGCGCCAGCAGCGCAGAAACTGGGGCTCTTCAGTTAAGAAGCGGCTGGGTTTAGCGTGGTGGCACTGGGACCGCGTCCTCTGGGCAGGGTTGGAGGTGGTGGAGGCCATACACGCGGGTGGAGGCCGAGATGCTGCCAAATAGTGGAGCCACTTTGTTAAACACTTCGCACGCTGCTGCTTTGCATGAATGTTTGAGGTTCCCAAAGATGCACCGAGGCTAACCAAACAACACGGGGCAGCTTTGAAGCTGGCTCAGTTGTTGGGGTGTAAGCAGTTGGTTAATTGATTTCCTTACTGCTATGCAAAGACACCATCCAATTTTGGTTTATTGCATAACAATACAGTACAGTTAAATTATGCGCAGTCGAAATCCATACCTTTGTCGCAAGGCTTCGTGGCAGCTTAATTAGTTAGTATCAGCAGAGCACTTTGAAGATGTAAAGCACTACAAGAGTGCTCCTTATTATCCTCATTGCTACTTATCATTAGTGGCACAACGTGAAGGCTAGTCTTTGTCCTGTACTCATGGGGGATGTGCTGCCACCATTGTCAGCAGCCCCAGTCCCACGGGGCCGGGCTGGGGACATGAAAGCCCGAAATTAGGATTAGACTCAGTGGCAGCACAGGCTCCTGCAGAGTTAAACTTCAGAGACGGCTGAAAGCCTCAAGTATGCAGGCGGCTGCCAGGCGATGGGAGGCTGTTTGCTGTGGTTATGGAACAAATATTTTTATACACAGATTCCTGGAGAGAATGGCTGGGAAAAAGCAAGCAAGCCCCTTTTATGGAAACCAACAAAATCAGATCCAAGAGGCTGCCTCGCCAGCACCCTATTTAGCATTTTATTACTGACTTTGTTCCTGCATAAGAAATTAATAAACTGCAGTTTGGTCAAAAGGCTGCTGCATGAACTTTAGCTCGCAGACAGGCACAGAGCAGGCAGCTGATTCCTACTGATACTCCAGCAAGTATTTCACTTTAACGCAGCATTTGCTAAACTGTTTTCCCCTGTCCCCTGCCTTCTTGGCTGACGTGAAGCATTTGCTCTTGCACTCCGCCTCTCCCAAGCCCAGCTGTTCCATCTTTTGTATCCTTTACTGCTCTAAAGTCTTTAACTTAGGATTTTGGAAAAGCTGGTTATGCATGGCTTAGAATTAACCTAGACGGGCAAGGCAGAGTTATGGCCCCCTCACTTTGGCCTGGAAGAGTAGGATTCTTAGAGACAGAGAAGTTTGAGTAAACTGCAGATGGCAGTTAAAGCTCAGAGCTGCCATGGCCGGCGTTGCTTCTTGCAGAAAGTTTCCATTACTGTCAAACAGAATTGCCAGCCAGGGAGAGGGCAGAGAACTACCTATTGGCACAGTTAACTAGGCCAGAACAAAAGAAAAATCACTTTGGAAATGCACACAAATATACAGAGAAGGTTCTTACCTCCAGTTCTGCACCCAGGGTAGGCTTTACCCACCAGCTCACACACTTCAGCAGGAGACACAGATCTGCTCCAGGTCCAACAGAACGCCGGTACCTGGGGAGGTACAGTCAGGGCTACACACACCCCAGCTCCATGATCTCGCTTTTATCAGGAACCCTCCTATCTCTGTAAAGGTTCTGGGGCTGATTCTGACTCAGCTGGGTGATTCTCCAATTAACGTGTGATAATGTGTGATAATGTGACATGAAGCTGCTCAGGGAGCTGCAGCGGGTCAAGGTAAAAATCAGACTGTCAAAGCTCTTGTTTTGTTAGATCAGTTTTGACCCCAAATTACACAGATCATTCATCATATCTTTTTTGACTGATACAGAAATAACAAACCCTTCATGCTGCATTTACATGTACAAGGGAACATCTGAGAGTGCTCTACTCCAAAGCAGCATGCCAGAGCATGGGAAAGATTTAATTTCACCCTAAATCACTCCTGCCCACTGAGGCTGAGAAGGAAATAAGGAATACAAAACATTTGCATCCTGTTAGACACTCCTATGTGGGGTATAATTAGTTAAGGTCAAACACCAGTGTAAATCTTTCATCCCCCTGCAACAAAGAAAGTAGCTGCATTTCACAACCTGGCAGTTTCCTCTTCATCCCCACCGCTGTGAGCCTCTACTAACATTTATTACATTCCTCCTTTTCCAGTGCTCATGTCCTGACTGCAGGATCGGAGAGTGGTTAGCTGCATAATAGCGCTATTTCATTTTTGTAACACACCATTTCCTATGGATAGCTTGCAAAGTGTTTAACAAAAAACACATTCAGGAGCAAGATGGGACGTTACTCAAGGTCACCCAGCAAACAAGCAGGAGAGCCAGCGAAAGCGTCCCTCACTACAAGAAGAACATTGAGGTGCTGGAGTGTGTCCAGAGAAGGGCAACGAAGCTGGTGAGGGGTCTGGAGAACAGGTCTTATGAGGAGTGGCCGAGGGAATTGGGGTTGTTTAGCCTGGAGAAAAGGAGGCTGAGGGGAGACCTTATCCCTCTCTACCTGAGAGGAGGGTGTAGCCAGGTGGGGGGTGATCTCTTCTCCCAAGTAACAAGCAATAGAACAAAAGGAAACGGCCTCAAGTTATGCCAGGGGAGGTTTAGATTGAATATTAGGAAAAATTTCTTCACAGAAAGGGTTGTCAAGCACTGGAACAGGCTGCCCAGGGCAGTGGTGGAGTCACCATCCCTGGAGCTATTTAAAAGACAGGTAGATGTGGCACTGAGGGACATGGTTTAAGTGGTAACTTGGCAGTTCTAGGTTAATGGTTGGACTTGATGATTTTATGATTCTCGTCCAAGGCCCAGCAAAATGGGCTTTCCACCAAGCCACACGGCTGTACCTGCTGACAGCTGACGCGTTATCTTTGTTGGAAGATGAGCAGTGACACTAAATGAAACCACGCCATTTTGAGGCAATTGCAAAGGTACAGATGTTCAAACGCAATGTCTTTACTGAATGTTGAAAGCCGTAATGTTCATGTTTGCCTAAATCCTTCCTGCTGAACAGTCATCCAAAGAAATGAATGCCTTCATTTTTGCAGACTTCAGAATAATTTTATATATTTACCTCTTAGGCTCTTCTGGAATTCATAAATCACACTTAATGAGAAGTATTAGCACACACTTACTGCAATTATGTGATGAATGTTTGATTTCTGGCTTAGAGCCTGAAAAATACATAGATTTCTGTGATCTCTAGAAAGGTAAAGATGAAACCTCATGTTTTAATTAGGGGCTAATAGCTTTAGTTCACTCCAATGCAAAGGCTTTTGGTTTTTTAAAAGCTTTCCAACCCAGCTGAAAGTCTGCTATTCAATTAGTCTGGAGTTATACATCAGCTGGCCAAGCAATGACAGCTTTTCTAAGAAGCCAGTGCTTTCTCCATAAGAGCTTTAACTCTGGGGAAAAAAGTACATCGCTTTTACATCCTCTGGCTGCACCAGTGCTGCTAAACTGCTGGTGGAGACTGAGCTCAGCAGCTATGCAGGATTAGACCCTGGAGTCTGCCTGTATTTCGCTAGCGAGCACTACTGGATACGCTGCAACACTGTGAGGAAAAATGCGAAAAAAAATTAATTTCCACATCAGTCTGCACAGTTTTTAACAGAAATATTAAGATTGGTATAAATGCTGTGTGACCAGAAATGTGTGTGTGTGAAAGCACCAGAATGACAATTACAAGAGAGGCCTAGACAGCTAGTGAGGGATGCCATTTCATCCAGTGGAGGACCGCCTTGCTGCTGCGGAGCCCCGGAGGCCCCACACTGGTGAGACCGCAGCACAGGCAGCTCTGGAACGGGAGACCCCCCTCTGACAGCAGGACAGCGGCGGAGGTTGCAGCAAATGACATTTGCCAGTCCTCCTTCTGAGAGCCCAATGGGATAGCAACCGGATAGAAGAAAATATCCTAAAGGGTATAAAGGATTTGCCCAAAAACTTAGCTCATCATTGGCAATCAAGAGGAACCCGGGAGATGAAGCGTGGGTTTGACTCATCCTCCGTGTCGTGCGCAAGCAGTCCTGGTCAGACCATTTGAGCAGGTATGCCACGAGGCTGCATAAAATCAATTTGCTTAACAACTTTGAATAACACAATCCCCATCCCCTTCCCCTTCCATAAGGGGATCCTTAAGGGAAAGATCCGTTAAGATCTTTCAGTGAGTTTTGTAACACTAATTTCCTATAAACCAGCCAAAAGTAAGCAAAGGGGTGCTAACCGCCACCAGATTTCAGTCATCAAAGAGATGTCATCTGAAACAAATGTGGACACACTGGATCTCAGTAGCTTTATGCTGTGTGTGACGAGCAGAATTTTGCCTCAGAAGAGCAGCTGTTCTGGCCCACCGGAGTCCTTTGCAGCACAAGCTTTCCTCCCTAAAGAGGTGAGGGTTAGTGGGTGGCCGCAGCCATTCCACCCCGCCGTGCCCCATGCACTGAGAAGAACGCGCGGCAGGAGCTAGAAATCAGCTCTGAGAGGGGAAAGCAGCGCTGCCAGGGCACAGCGGCCTGTAATCGGGCGACAGTGGACACTACAACACACTGCACCGCTGGAATCACCTCAAACAGTACAGCGAGAAATCAAATAATAACAAACTGCTAATCGTGTCACCCCCTGCTGTTACCACCAGGCAGCAGTCGTCTCCTCGCACAGCCCTCCATCACTCGCTGGGTGTCCTCATGGCCACCTTACACCGAAGGGGCTGAGCGGGGAGCTGGGTGACTGCCCCAAGTCATCCAGCAAACTGCTCCTGCGGGAGAGGCCTCCGTTTCCTCGACCGGGCTGCCCCTGGCGGGCAGCAAAGCCCCTCTCCAAACCGCCCTCTCCTCAGAGCCCGCAGGGAGCAGCAGCGTGCAGGGCAACCCCAGCCACCGCGGACCACTGTGCAGCACCCGCTCCTGCCAGCAGCCCTCTTCCAGAGAGATGGAGACGTCTCCTTTGGGAATGTTCTTCCCCAGCAAAGCACAGGGTGCACAGCCCCGGAAGGCGAGGGGCTGTCCTTAGAAAAACTGGCCACACGATGCTAATCAATGTTGCTTTTCATACTGGAGTAAGCGACGAGAGCTGATGTGACAAAAATGATGTGAACGGGCTGAGCCGAGAGCCACCAGACCTTCCATCCTGGGGGCACGTACTCACTCTGCAGAACCTCAGCTCTGAGGTTCAAAGCAGCTCTCTGCCTGTCACCTTCTGGGCATGTTACCCCTGCTGGCGAGGTTCTCCCTGCCCGCTGTAAGTTCAACATCGGCCAGTTAATGAGATCTCGGGATTGTTCTGCTTTTACAGGTCTGTGTGCACTCTGGAGTCAGCGGGTCAATACAGGGAACCCTCTTCCACAGCGGAAGGATCTCACCAAAACCCCGCAAAACCTCCAGCTAGGGAGAACGGTAGCAATGGCTTAGGCAGTACGGCGGGCACTGTGGTGTGCCGCCGTGGTGCACCGCTCCCGCAGCCTGTTCCCTGCCCTCCGCTCAAGGCCTCTTGCAGTTCTCGTGCTCCTCCAGAGGACCAAGCCTGGGAGCCTCCGCGATGCCATTGGGAACAGGACCTTTAGGGAGTCTGCGCTGTGACAGTGACTAGCAAAAGTCAGAATTTTCACAGCCAAATACTCCTTGGTCCTGGGGTGAGGAGCAGGTACACAGGGGCCGGCACTAGGCAAGAGGCCAGCGCCGCTCCAAAGGTTGCGTGTGCCCAGAGCGCTGCGGCAGGGACAGACTGGAAGGCCATAAAAGTGAACAAAGAAACGCAATCCTCTGAGAAACAAGCGATTGCTCTTTCCTGGCTTTCCAATGCAAATGTGGTCAACCAGTCCTGGCAAACTGGCTGCTGCTCAGCTCAGCTCACGAAATCCACTTCTCCTTCAGCAACGATGAGGGTGAAACTGCCCTCCTCTGCCTGATTGTGTGTTTTCTCACTATAATTAAATGTGACATGCAGCTGCAGTAAATATTTGTGCAGTCATAGCTCACGTATTATAATCACCAAAAGAACCCAACTTCAGCAGGGAACGTATATGAATTCTAGTCCAGTCTGTAGCTGGGCTGATATTTGTAATCTAATACAAACTCAATAAAGCAAGGAATTTAACAGAGGAAGAGCAAAAAAAGAAGTTAACCCTGCTTTTCATGGAGAAAGATAACTGTTATCCATATACTGAGGCAGCCTTGATAGGCTGAACTTAAGAAATAATCTAATCGCCACTAGGTGGCACATCTCAATTACTAATCTATGTTTGATTTCAGGGTTGCCTTTTTCTAAAAAAAAAAAAAAAAAAAAAAAAGATATTTCCTTTCTTTGCTAACATAACACGTTACAATCATGCTTGTTTTCTATTTGGAAATCAGACAGCTTTAAAAAAAAAAAAAGGAGAAAAAAAAAGGAATTTTTAACTAAAAATATACCATCTGCCAGTGAAAACCTAGCTTAATTCTGTCACATCTACAACGAAACCAGGTTAATAACCAGCATCACAGATGGTTTCTTTATATAAATATGTACATCTCCCCATAGTGACTCTTTCAGCTGGTTCCCGAAACTGCTGGCACTGCGTTACCTCGTTTCCTAGGCAATAGCTCTGCCTTGCGCTCAGCCTGGACATTCTGCAGCTGGAATGGATTTCAGAAGACGCCGTCCCTTGCCGGTGGCCGTTCCCAATACCAGAAAGGCACACAGCAGCGGGCAGCCACGTCTCTAACCAAGAACAGCAACAGATGGATATTAATACATTCTCATGCAGCTGGTCTTTTCCTCAGATGATCAAATCTGCCGAAGAATTCTTTTAACTTGCGCAAATCCCAGCATTAAGGCTACATACCACATATCATGGTGACCTCAATAGAAGAGCACAGGGCTGTAGTCAGAGCAATAAAGGTAGAATTTGATCTTTCTGCAGCATTCAACAGTATGAACTGTCATAAACTACTAAAATACAAACAAAACCAGTGTGGGGGTGCTGTACTCATTCACCCTCGAGAGTTATGTATCAGGGTCTCCACAATCAGAAGTGGCTACTTCCTAATCCTCCTCTGGCCAAACTCACTTCAGATGAACATTTGAGCTGGATTCTGTTCTTCTGTTACCAACAGTAAAACGTGTTTCAGACCAAACTGCAAACAAACCTACTGGTACCACTTTGAAAATAGGTACCTGCCACCTTCCAAGAAGTTCCATGGGTGTAAAACCTGTTACATACAGATACAGAGAACAAACAGAATCCAATTCATTTCTTCCTGGTTCTACTTCAGTCATTTGAAAACGCAGGGAAATTAAACTTATTATAATGACTAAGAGCATGCTACTCTGAGGCACAGAGTATAAAGCTTCTCAGGAGCTCAGCAGCACTGAGGTCTAACACAAGCTGGACTGGTCCATACAGAACCCCAAACTACTTAGGTCTGATTTCGGTTGGCATCCATATGACGCATGCTCCCCCTTACGCAGCAGTGAAGGCTAAAATCCCATAGTTTGAACAGGTTTATCATTTCTAAGGGTATAATAAAAAGCATTTGAAAGAATACCTCAAGAAATAAAAGTAACATAGGAGAGCACAGGATGGAACTCAAATAATCTAAGCCCATTCATACCTATTACACTGCTACAAGTGATAAAAATCAATTCACAACCTACATTTGGGCCCAAATTTATGAATACCTGTAAAATGGGAGTCATGATACTGACGTCTGAAACCACTCTGAAAATTGTAATAGTATCCAGTATTGAAACAGATCATTACAAGCTAACTGAAACCAACATCTTTAATATGGCCTGCTTGACAATCAGATGTCAACTTCTTTCACGTCCGAGTTTGAACAGCTGATGTTCAAGATGGTAAGATGGCAGGCTCAATCCTACTCTATCATTCAATCAGCTGCTGCTGTTAGCAGTGTCTTATTTTGGAAAGAGTGCATTTAATTTGTAAAACAACCGGGAAACTGCAAATGGAAGTAACTGCATTCCTAAAACCAGTATTTTAAAATGGATACACAGAGTATGTAAAGTCTTAAAAAGCCAGTTGCAGTGTGTGTAATCTGTCAATGAAACTGAAAAAACACGAATTTCGGGCTTGGCATCGTGAAACTCTGACAGGGTAAGGAGGTGTCTGCTTACCATTCACTTCTGTCTGTCTTTCACGTCACTGCAAAAGTGTTTTCAAATGATGAGAACAATCGCTGCCCTGCACTTGAGGCAGGAAAGTACACTGAGTTTATTAATAGCAAATAGTACCTGCAGAAGTAAATTAATCAAACGTATACAATAGCAACTCCTGAGTTTAAAGCTTTACCGTTTGAAACTCGCCTTCTAGAAACCTCACCACACACAGAGACAGGCCCTTATTTTAGGGGAAAAATGAAATTGTCAGAGCAGTTTCATTTATGATTACATCTAAAAGGTGGCACACCTGCACATTATTCTACTTACAAACTTGTCTTACAAGTGCCTTGAAACAACCGGCGAACAACTGGCTGGGCTATCCAGCAACACTGCATTTGGAGCTTACAGCGTTAACTGCAGCCGGCCTGTCACCCCACACCACCACCGCTGCCGCGCAAGGCTGGGCTCTTCTTCAAATTTCAGTGCCCAGTTCTTAAAGAGCTCATTTACTTTAAAGCAAAACACAGGCCACTATGACGCTTCTTACGAATATTTTAATGAAAACAGAGGACCAGCTGTTCAGGTTCAGGCAAGAAACCAATGCTGAAACGACAAACCTAATTCTGGGGGTAGTACAAAAATGGCAGATTCGGCTCCCATTTTTTTAAAAGTGTATTCTTGCCATGCCTTCCCATTCTACGAACACTGATTGTGCACAGTTTGTTTACCTGTTGCTTTTTAGGCGTTGGCTTCACTTCTTACAGAAAGGAATAAATAACTCAAGAATTACAATAAAAATGTGACAAAGAATAAAGTAAGGATTGAGAGCTTTGAGTTCACAGTAGAATAACATACTTTCTTATAACTTTCCTTCGCAGGACTGAAACAGAAAGTAGGTAAAATTCTTCAAGTGCCCTAGCTACTTTGGCACCTATATGTCATTCACACAAGAAATTTAAAGCACTTACACAAACAGCATTAAATCTCCTAAATAACACACAATTACTTTGAAAATTTTAACTAGTAATACATTAGCATAAGAGAAGCGTATTTCCCTTCGGTAACTTTGAATTCAGTTCTAGAGCAGAGTAATTCAAAATTACATAGCAAGTCAGTGTCAGGATAATGCAGTAATCCAATACTATCCTTAAAAAAAACAAAACCAAAAAACCCCAACAAACACCAAAACCCAACCCCAAACTAATAATTAGATCTGCCTATATTCATAATTAATACCCATAACTAATAATTGCTACGTTGAAGAATGACAATTGTCAGAGTAAAATTCATTACACTGTAAAAAGCCCCCTCTGGAAGGGTTTATTCTCCATACTGTATCTCTGCTCTTAGCTCTTTGGATAGGTAATTTATCAGCACTGCTGTCAACTTCTGCTGGAGACTAGCATTTCCCATTACAAGAGCAGTCAGCTGAGCAACATCAGTCCAGTCCAAGTTCCTGAGAATAACAATGGCTTCATCATAGAGTTTCTGCTGCTCAGCAGGAGGCAACTCCAACAAAATCTGAGGAACCGGCCTGAACTGTCCACTAGTCATCCAAGCACCAAGCAATCCACCAAATGCTCCTCCTAGAAAAGAGAGAGAGAGAGATGTTACTCTTTACCAGTTCATGTTAAAATCTGAAATTCTATCCACAGCTTTCATCAACAATGTTCCCACCTTTATTACAAATCAATGCAAACTTGAGTATGTCTCTACTTTAACTAGGTTTACACAAGACGTTCAAAGCACCAAGAAGGACTTTTAAAGCCTTCTACATCCACAGCAATCACAAAGGAACTCTTCACACAATCAAAGCTTCAAGCTAGAAATCAGAAACAACACTCTTTACAGCACTGGCCTTGTTAGCATAAGCTCTACTACTAAATAAAACCATGCCCAGGGAAAACATCTGACCAACAATTACCTTATCTATGCCATTAACACATGATCTTTTACTAGAGATTCCCAGAACGATCCAAACTTTCTGCTTCTGAAGTCCACCCCTCAGAAGGTGCTCACAGAGAACAAATCCATCAGCTTCCTGGGGTTAGACACATCCATGCTTTCATCTACCAAATCAACACCCACCCGCACTGCCAACCCCGGCTGGCCGAGAAACGCTCTGGTAAGTAGAGTGGTTCCAGGTCATCAGGGTAACAGCAGAGGGATCCTCTACAGCTGATGCAATTGGGGCTGCTGCTGAGAAACCAGCCTTACACCCCTACGCAGCTGCCCTCTTTCAAGGAGTTCCCAGTCTAACTCGAGACACAGCACTCTCCGGCAGGCATTCCTGACGCTGCCGTCCCGAGTCACAGACATCCTGGTGGAAGGAAGAACCCTCACAATGGACGGGTGTCAGAACAGACTCTGCCTCCAAAATTCCCACCCCAGTGACTGCTCCTAAAGTCATTTATGCACTCACAGGGATGCAGTTTTTCATTAGAGAAAAAAAATCTGTAATTTGCAGCTTTTATTCAGTTGACAATTTTTCCCATGACACCACAGAAATACCTGAAAGCCTACGATGGCTGAATTCATCTTCAAGGAACTTTTATGAGAACATCAATACCTGATTTAGGGGGCACTTAATGCAGAAGCCACTAGAAGTATTGATGTCTAAGTTCCTTGTCTATTGAGACAAGATTTGTTACACGATCGCATTTTTTCCACCCAATCAACACATCCACAATCCATTTTTCTCAGAGCAACCAGTCCTTAGAAAGCCCAACACACTGCAAGTTTCTCCACTGACGGCAGCAGATGGAAGGTAACTCATCCTCTAATTCCTGGTGCGAGGCAGCACTAAGGAGAATCCCTGCTACCCAGTCCCACACCTATCCAGGCTGTTTGTCTAAGTGAAATTGCTCTTGATTGCAAATGTCCCCGTAACTGTCCTAAAACCCACTAAAAACCCAGGGTCATTTACCTTTGCAATTTTAAAAGTTAAATGAGGGTCTTCTGATTCAGTTGCACTATAATTGCAACATGGCTTTTGATATACTTAGTACTTATTCTTATTATATATACTTTTTATTGTATACTTTTGGTATACGGTAATAGGTATACTTGTCCCAGTGCCTTCACCAGTGGCTGAAGAACACTGAGCCTGACTGGGAGACATTATGAAAGCTTAAACAAACACTTAAGCAAAATGAGAAAACACATCCACAGCTTACAAATTTCTTACAAAAGCTTAATTTCACTTCTTTGTTCCTGATAACTTCAGTCATACGTTTGTCAAAATATTATTTTTGGCTATTAATTAAGCTCTATACTTGTAACAGGACTAAATACACAGCTTCATTTTGCATTTTCTGTTATCACTCCTGACGTATTATTTGCTTATTTTTTGTAACTCAGCCTCACTAACCCTCACGCAGGCATACTGCAATTCACTCCAATGCCAACAAGCCCGTGAAATTGCTGAAACTGCTGGCAGGAGTGAGGAGCGTTCAAGGACCAAGGCCCACAGGACTTCAGTGACCAGGCAGCTTTCGAACTGGACAACTCTTAATTCAAATGATATAGAGGAGAGACAGCTCTTTACTATTAGACTCTGGCCTTCCTGTAATTTTCCATACAAGGAAAAAAAGCAAAGTGACAGGGAATAATGAATTCCAGAGGAAGAAAAACAAGTCACCAAGAAGTGGACAGCAGGTACTTCTACAATACAGATATAAACATAATTTTTAGTAAGATCATCAAGATGATCCTGTCCCTTGCTGAAGCTGACTAAGAATACTTCCTCACCCCTGCTTTACACCCCAGTTTCCTTCCTTCTGTGCCACCAGGTACCAACATGCCCTCCGACTGCTACCATCGCCTCTGGTGCTCCTTCACCCCCGCCTCACCTCTCTACTCCTCACTCCCACCGCAGCGCTGGAGCACAGCCCGCACTGAGGAGCTCAGCGCCTGTTAATTTGCTCTCTGTCTCGTCCCCACACCTCGGACACTGGCGTACCTCAGCACATGGGGACCAGGGCTCTACCCGCCAAAACCAACAGTTTGTTAACAGCCTGTTGAAAGGGTTTCAAAGGCACCACTGTCTCAACCTCAGACCTCTGGATGGCTTCCCGTTTGCCCAACAGGAGCCCAAGTCAGCAAGGTCACTATCACCCCAGAAGGAAACACTGACACATGCCTTCCTGATGCACATCTCGCTTCTAAAAAGCCAACATATAAAATGGCATCTTGTTGAAGCCCAGTTACATGAAACCTCAGCACTGCATTTGCCTTTCCTTCAACCCACACCCACTGCTCAGACCTCCTAGTTTCTTCACTCAAGGAGTCAACCACACTTCTTGTTCCTAAAGCAAAACACACTCACCTACAGCGATTCCAGGTGGACCTCCTACCAGACCTCCGATAAATGCTGTTGCACCCGCCAGCAGTGCTCCTCGACCAGAGTGTTTGACAGTAGCTTTCATCCCCTTCTCCTGAGAGAGATGGCAGAACAGCTGCATCACATCATCAACATTGATGGGCATCTTGGCAAGTTAGGATCCTGGAAAAGACGTTTTAAGTTATCTTTTGATCGCTGCAACAGGGACTAAATCTTGCTGCTAAACGAATTTCAGGAAAAAACAGAGTTCAGGAGTCTGTGAGACTAAAAGCAAACAGGCACAGTCAATACGGAAAAAAAATACATTCACTTTCTCATTCATTTATGGGAAACCCAAAACTATTTGCAAACAGCTAAAGGTCGCTGCAACTGCAAATGAAACCAGAGTAGACCAGAAAAATCTGTTTTTATGACAAATTCAGAAGACCAAACAAGGACAAGTACCAGCAATGAAAGACTTAAGAAAGTTTCTATCTAATTCTACAGTACATTGCCTTTGCTTTGAGCAATTGCCACATGTGTTCAGCATCACACATAGCTCCGGGAAAAAGACAGAGCCTCACTCTATCGTAACTAGAATTGACAAATCTACCAGGTATTTTCTCCTTGTCCTAATTCTTACCGCAAATTAGTTGTTTGTTTTCACCTATCAGTTCTTCTCCCCGTTTTGTTACGGGCTTAAGCCCTTCTGCAGTGATTTCTGAAGGTGGGAGGCTGTCTATAGCAAGCAAGAAAAGCCTGAGGAAGGGAACAGATTTCAGAAGGAGCTGGAAGAGAGATCTGAGACCGGGAGTAAATGGGGAGCTCTGGAGACTGGGCATCAGAAATGCAGGGGTGTATGTGTAGGGCAGTTGGGACTCAGAGCAGACACACAAGATGACTCTCACATGTACGAGGAGGCAGAGATGGGACCTCAGCCACCTCACGTGCAGTGACAAATCCCCAGCACGGGGCAGATGCCTGGCCCTGAGAATGACCCCTCTGAGGCCAAACCTTTTCCACCTCGTTCGCTTGCTGCTGCTGCCTATCTCAGCCCACTCATTTCTGTAGAGCCCCACAGAGCGCGCTGACAAAAAGGCCAGTGGGGCACGCTTGGGTGAGGGTTCCAGCCCCAATCGTGCAGGCACAGGAAGCCACACCATTGCACTGAACGCAACCCTGAGAAAAGCCACACAAACATGACCTAGTTTAAAAAAAATAACTAATACAGGGCATCTTTTTGAAATTTCTGCATATTAAATATTATTTTTCCCAGGTTGTTTGCCTTGTCACAGCAGGTAAATCAGGAGGCATAACAGAAGCAAACACATGCCTCAGTTGCAGGTGCCAGCAACTACAGTGAGCAAAGAAAGAGGCTGCATGAAAAGACAGTACAGCTTCTCCGTTCTAAAAAAAAGAAAAGATCCTACCTCAAGAAAAAGATTTTACCCCTGATTTTGTATCTAACCTTTGCTTGCTGTTAAGCCGGTCACTTGGATCAAACTTTTTCAAAATCGTTACTACACTCTAACTTTTCCAGGCACCCATTCTGCAATCTCAGAGTGATATTTGCCAAAATGCTGACCCCTCAAAATAATAACTGAATTCAAACGCAGCACTGCTTGAGCACAGTGTTACACAATGCCAAGCACTGAAAAACCCACCTCTGACTTTCAGTTTGGCAAAGCAAGTGGATACTTTTGACTTTAACAACTACTTTAATAATAGGAGGACAGAGATACTAAAAATATCCTCATCTGATGTTGCAAAAATAGGTTCAATACTACTGAAAGACACTGATTCAGACCAATGAGATCAGAGGAAAACCCATGAAGGGAAATTAAGAAACTCCATCCCCATAGCAGAGTTGGAAGAGTGTTCAGTAAATAAGGCCCAAGGACTTAGCACTGAAGAGTAAGAAAAAGCTTGCTAATTAAGCAAATAGGAAAGGGTTTCAAGTCTTTCTTGTACAGATCTCCTCAGTGTAAAATGAAAGTGGAGTGGTATCACTCATTTTTTCATATTAAAAATTAACTACTGTGAAAGTGAAAGCTTTCTTTTGCACTAAAATAGCTGACTCCAAATCATCCATGTCACTGCAGTATCCAAGCACTGCTGACATTAAACAAAAATCCAGTTTTTGGGAAGGATTATGCTCCATAGCTGCAGAGAGGCACAGCAGGAAATTAATCAAATAGTTGCATTTCTCTCACTACTTCATTCATCTTCATGCCAGTCTAAGGAAAACTTCAAAGTTCTTCATTTTACCACCATGTCTTCTGGGTTTTTGACAGGCTTATGACGCAGCATATGAGAATGGCAGTGCATGATGGTTAGTGACAGCAGAGTGACAGAATCTGCTTCCACAGTTATATGTTACCTCACTCAATATGATTCAAACTCAAAGTAATACAAAAATGGCTGCTCTGTTCATCCTAGAACAGCTGGGAAAAAACCCACCCCAAATATGTAACTGGTACAGCTCATACTGCCAGGCATGGTAATGTTGGAAAATGAGAAGATTAAGTATTTGTTTTTACCTTTTTAACAAAAGGTGAGCAGGTTGTCACTCAGAGTAACATTCAGACCAGCACCCAGAAGCCCCAAGTGCTGCAGGGTTCAGCTCCTCTCTTCAGTGAGACAGCGACTGATTCGTGCTTGTCCTGCACCTCCTCAGCACAACCTCGGACTAACCCAGTCGCCTGAGCGCTGAAATGAATTTGCTTCTCTCTTTGCACTAAATGCAGCGCACGTCTCATGCAAAGCTCCTCAGCAGGAAGCCTCTGCGGCACCCACGGGATGACACAAGTTGGAGAGCCGACAACACAACACAGCTCTTGCTCAGAGTAGTGTCATCTGCTTTCCCCCATCAAACCAGCTGACTTCCACAATTTCCTAAACCAATCCAAATGTCATATACGTGAAATGACGTTTTGTGAGCAAAGAAACCTGAAGTATCAGGTTTTCCTGCAGTGAGTAGAAGCCAGCCGTCCACAGAAAGGCACCCACATTACTCAATCCACCACCCTGCCAATACTAGGAAGTTTCCTTCCGGTGACGTGGCATCTCAAGCAGTGCAAAGGTGACCAGCTATTCTGAGGTTTCTCTGAATAAATAAAAAACCTTTCATGACTAGATTCAAAGTGCAATTGGCTTAAGAGTGGAAAAAACCCCAGACCATAATGAAAACAGGAATCACACTGCTATCCGGTCGTGTACGAAGTGTGGCGAACACAAAAATTCACAATAACTTATTAGTCTCAAGGTAAAGCAGAAACATACTGGAACTCAAGCAAGTGTAAGCATATTTTCCACAGTAAATTATTTTACTGCTTTACTCCGCTCACAGCTTCCCCAAGGGGAATTGCCACTTGCAAAATTAATACTTATTTGGGGTTTTTTGGCTTGATTGAAGATCCTTGGCACAGCAGAGCCGTTCCTGCCTAATTTCGAATGTGACATCACACTCAAAATTCTCAGACATTACAAGGAGCCCTCATTTTCTCTCAACTCTGAGAAGTATTTCTATGATCTCTTAGCATATTCACTATATTTTAAATCCTGTAGTGAATTTTAGTGAATACAGTAGCTGATGCACAGCACATACAAGTTTGTGGGTTTGTTTTTTTTCCAACTGCACATAAAAAGCACTAGCGGGAGCCATTAAAACATGAGCCATTAAAACACAAACATATTACAACACACACAAAGTAATCCCACAGATTCCTACATTCAGTGCAAAGACACAGATGAGTGGATCAACACTGCAGAGATCTTTTATGGAGCCACACCATAATGAATTTCTTTGGAAATGCCATGTTCTGATGAAGAATCAAGGTGTTCAAATCAGACAAGTTTCAGTGAGCATGTATTTTTTTAACCATACACTACAGGCCATGAAAGCAGGATCTTTTAACAATACATGAACAAGTTGCAGCACAGAGACTCTACACAAGAGTTCAATCTGCTACTAGGATAAACAGCCACAAAAAAAAAAAAAAANACAGGTAGCTTTAGGCTGAAGAAATTAAACAATGGCTTATAAAGCTCTGCATCTGCAAACCTCTAACAGGTCTGTAAGAAGCCAACTGCCAAGAATGCAGAGCACAATGGTGTGGTTGACACCAACCTAACGATCAGAATCACTGGCAAGCAGAATAGGAAAGTAAACATATTTGAAAATGCCAGCGAACTACAAGAGAGCAAGAATCCTACTCCAGATTAAAAGGAGCTGTGAGTTTTATGTGTCAGAGGCAGAACCAGAAGACAGCCAAAAATATTTATAAACTTTGATTGTGTAACTGACAAGTAAACAAGCATCAAATTATTTTCTACAGAATCCACCCAGATGTTAAGAAACACTACGAATGTAAAATACTGGATTTGCACTAATGGAGGGATAGACAATGCCAATGACATCCATAAAATTGAGCCCGGCTTCTAGAGGTGCCGAGTCACTACAGCTCCTACTGACTTCACGTGGCATTGAGAACATTCAGCACTTCAGGAAAAAAAATACCAAGAGTTTTGGAAAATGAAGTCGCTGAGAAACCAAGCTTTGTTTTATAATAAACCTTCCTTTTTTGTTATACCGCAATTCAGTGGCTGCGTTCCTCTTCTCTTTTTGGTCTCCCCAAATACTCATCTGAGATGTTAGACTGTATTAACTCAGATGATGCTCTCTCTTTCACCCCAGGGATTGGGGTGAAAGCAAAGTGAGCAATGATCCTGCTCTACCTATCCAAAGAGAATGATAGTGTCATGTGTTTGCATCTTTGAGCCTACAACCATCGTGTTTTACTCAAAAGTACATTCCTCTCACAACTACTTTATTACTTAAGAAGAAAAATGCCATAGAAAGAATTAAAAAAAAAATAACAATCATATCATACCCTACTCACTGAAAGGCCTATTAATGCAAACAACCAAAGAGGCTCCCCATATTAATCTATGGTGTGAACCTCATTTCAGCTCTTTCTTATTTAACATTCCCATCTCATTACCCTCCTTTTCCCATCACAGAATGATGACTTCAGACAGGCAAAAGCCATTTCATCCCCTGGGCTCAGTGTCCCACTTACAGAAAAATGAACACCCTGCCAAATGTCCACATAGGAGATATTCTCACCAGTACACAGCCTGGCCCATGCTGAGCTGTCCCCACTGGTCCTTACAACCTCTTGGTTAACAGAGTATACTCTTCAGTAAACATCTCTACAGTGTGCAAGTACATGGAACAAAAATCACCTACAGGACAAATTCTAAACCTACCAAGCAATGAAGATGTAGGTCTAAGTCCTCTTACCAGGAGCTAACTTTATCTTGGTGGACACCATATGGTGGTAAGTAAGAACGCAGGGTGAGAATCTCCACACATCTGCTAGAAAGCACATACAGGATCTGTGCAGAGCTTCAAACTGAAACTTCAAGACAACAGCAATATCTACGCAAGCACAGATGCCCAGTACAAACCCAGGACAATTTCTTCTCTCTCAACTGTACAGGAACAGCTACCTGTACTGCAGCTTCTTCTAATAAATATGAGATCAGCACTAGAGCAAAACGAAATGCAAAGCGCTCAGCAACCGAGACAGACTGAAGAACACAACTTCACAAACAACAGTGTGCACTAAGATCTGACTTGATGATTAAACTGGCCGGAAGTCCATTAACTACTACAATAATAGCTGGGGGATGGGCAGGGAATCAAGGTAATTCCTATCTGCAACAGAGGACTCTCATCACTGGTCCATACACACCATGTTGGCTTGAGTACCATTTGTGCTCCCAGATCATCACTTTCTGAAAATCCAACCTTTAGAGCCCAGCCTAGTATTTAAAATCTGCAATAATTAATTAAATAATTAAAATCTGTGGTCTGCCTGATTTGAGTCATGACTGGCATCAGCACCCAGTAAAACTTGGTTTAAATATATCCGTTTTAATCCCGCTCTGCGCGTGTCATTTTCAGTTATTTTGCTAAGAAAGGGTTCATTCCTACTTACTGGTGTAAAGATTAAAACATGCTGTTTGCCATTCTTATCTCAGTATTCGGTACTCTTCTTTCCCAACCATGAAGATTCACTACATCGACAAATATTATTGTAACAATATAATTATGTTGCTGACTATACGTTTATTCAGATGTTCAATTTTTTGAGTTTCGATTATATTAAGAGATGGTAAGAAACTCACATACTTGCTAGACAATCTGAATTCAAGTGGAATGCATCAAAGAGCGTTCTAATATTGCTTTGCAAGAACTGCAACCTTAAGAACATCACTTACTTTCTTCTTTTGTGTATTTATCAAAGCATGTAAATTTATTGAAGTATTTAACTAGTTTATTTAACAAAAGAGGCAACAAATTTACTCATTATATGAACAGACTACTTGTAGGAACTTAGGAATAGATTTTACAAGGTTTTTGGATGGCTAAAAATGCAGGTAAATGTTCAGTGGGAATTATCTCCTTCCACTAAAGGTTAAAGGGAATTTGGGGCCTAACCCATGTAGACACTTAGGATACCCCTACTTACCGGGACTGCTAAATTACTAAATATTCGTGAAAGACTGGACATAACTCCTTCATCCCTCTAATTTTTTTTTTAGATCCACTCAATGTCTTTTTAATTTATAAATTAAGGGGTGATTATTTTTTTTACCATTTCCTAGCCAGCTTCTCCATTTTGAAGGCAACATTAGAAAGAGTTACAGGTCGCTTGCATCAGCTAGCTGATACTGAAGCCAAAACAATCAGACTTTCAGTTAAGAAAGCAAAAACAGCCGACACTCGGAAGCCACATAAACAGCTGCGCTTGTTCCCCTGTAGAGGTGCTTGGTGCAGAACACTGTGGTTGCATCTTCCAAATCTGAACGAAGCCTGAAAATTAAAGATGCTTTCCTTGACTCACTACAAAAACATAAACTTCAGCTCATTAAAACTAATCAACATGTTCTGAATGTTTTAAAATTTATTAAAATCTTTATGACTAAAATAGGCTGAGCATAAAATGTAATTATAAACTCTTTCGAATGGCCGAAATTTAATTACACTTTAGCCAGATTTCATTTTCCGACACCACCAATTTGAGGTTTACTATTGCTGACAGGACGATACAGCCGCAACGTACCTTGGGGGAAAAGGAAACGGGAGGTCGAAGCGGGGTTGGGTCCCACCTGACGGCATTCGGGGCCCTTCCCGCCGCACCCCAGCGACTCCCCCAAACCCAGGGGCGGCCCCAGACGCCGGAGCGGCCGCGGAGCCGCG
>VZSF01008258.1:100458-147446 GCA_013398295.1 Chionis minor
GGCGACCCCGGCTCGGCCCGGCCTCCGGCCCGGCCCTGCCCGCCCCGGGGAGAGCCGAGCCCGCGGCAGCCCGCCCTCACCTGCGGGCGGCGGCGGCAGGCCTCGGGCAGCGGGCCCGGCTCCTCCGCTACGGCCGGGCTCTAGGGCAGCTCCCGCGCTTGCTCCACGGGGAAAACGCGTCTCCCGCAGCGGCCTGAGGCGACAGCGCTGGCCCGGCCCGCCCTGGCTGTGTCACCGCCGGCCCCCGCCGCCGCACCGAGACCAGCCCGGCCCCGGGGGCAGGCGCGGCGTGAGCGCTCGGTGCTCGCTCGGGACCGGCACAACCCGCCTCGGGGAGCGGCTGCGGCTCCGGTGTGCCGGCACGGCCTCTGGGAAGGGTGCTGGAAAATCGCAGAAAATCACAGAAAACCAGAGAATCACCCAGCTTGGAAGATCTCACCTTTGAGATCATCGAGGCCAAGCATGAACCCAGCCCCTGAACCACATCCCTCAGCCGTGTCCACCCGGCTGTTAAATACCTCCAGGGACTGCGACTCCACACTTCCCTGGGCAGCCTGTTCCAATGCCTGACAACCCTTTCTGTGAATAATTTTATCCTAATATCCAATCTAAACCTCCCCTGGTGCAACTTGAGGCTGTGTCCTCTTGTCCTATCGCTTGTTACTTGGGAGAAGGGACCGACCCCCACGTGGCTACCCCCTCCTTTCAGGTGCAGAGCAAGAAGGTCTCCCCTGAGGTTCCTCTTCTCCAGGCTGAACAACTCCAGTTCCCTCGGCTGCTCCTTGCAAGACTTGTGCTCCAGACCCCTCACCAGCTCCGTTGCCCTTAAAATGTCAGTATTCCCAGGTACGCTGTTCTGGAAGAGCACCTCCCGATCCCAGCAGAGCTATTACAGCAGGAGTACGAAAGGGACTGCCTGCCACAGAATGCGATTAGGACATCCCTGGCCCGAATCGGAGAATATTTTTGCATCCAGGTTTATTTCAGTCATCAGCTCGGTGAAGTGCAGCGTGCCAGTCTGATAGAGCACCATATGTAATCCAACAAGCTATGCACTGAAGCAGTGTTCATTCAACAGCTGTGTCACATATGGCTCTTGAAATATCACACTGTTTCTTAACACCAGCACAATCTTTGAAAAGTTATTGCCTAATGTTAAAAATTCTGCCATTTCACAAGAACAGATTATTAACAGAGGTTTTTGGTTTTGTCAGCTAAGACTTTATTATGTTTTCGTTTCTGATTTAGGATAAATCATCTCCCCTCAGTTCCTTGTTGAGAGGATGAAGAAGCAGGATGAGGAAAAGGAGGATGAATGTAACTCACAATTTTTGTCCCTTTCCTGTGGCTGCACTGGGGACTTCTTAACCTCCCCATGCTTTATACGATCACATAAAATAACCCTCTGTGTAACAACGCAAAATGTTACAGGTCTGCTGGTGCTCTTGATTTTTATGATTTGGATGTAAAAAGCAAATGTAATTCCTAAAATGAGCAAAGAACCAAAATGCCATGTACATTTTAAAAAGTAACACCCCGAACTCTAGCTGTAAGCAGCTTTCCAAGGAGCAAAATTAAAAGCAATGAAGTCTACCAACCAAAGGATGGAATTATTATCACGCTGTCCCAAACTGAATCATTACTTCACTACTCTGGTTAAAAATAAACAGAGGTTATTAGGTGTCATATTAGACATCAGCAGGTCTATTTTTTCTACGGTAGAAGCTACTAAATGAAAATGCACAATACAGACTGTATCCTTTAAGGATGCACGCGCTGCTGTAAATCACACTACACTCTCAGAGAAATTCTGACTGTTGAAGTGAATGGGAATCTGGTTATTGTTGTCAGCTGGATTAAGATTTGATTCCGAATGTAATCACCAGCCAGCATCTGATGGCAAGCCTGTTATTCTCCTTGGTGAGCATTAAGCGATACACGTCAATCAGCCCACCACACATTCCACCGCACATTCTGTGAGTTTGGGCTAAATAACAGCGCAGAAGTCCTATTTTCAGTCTTACTGAAGCAGCAAGACCCGCGATAGATTTTCTGGCGACCACATTTGCTACCCGGCGGGCTCCATCTGGTGGCTACCCACACCTCACCATCGTAGGGCTTCGGCTTACACGCTTGCTGGTGCAGGAAGTGTCATCCTAAATGCAAGAAGGGACGGCTCTGCTGGCTGTATTCTCTTGTACAGGATAGTATATTCTGGCTGGACCTGTCGCTCTAATTCTAGCATGTATTTATGCATTTCAACATCCACTCTTAACAAATAATTAGTACCCGAGATAAACGTTCACATGCTTTTTAAATTCTAGGAGCTGATGGAGTGAGAGCAGTTCAAAGTGGTCCTGCTGCAAATCAGATCCCATCACTAACCTTGCTGTATTCACTGCAGTATGCTGGGCTCTTATAAGTGCTAATGTCATTGCTATTCCTACATCATAGCTCTCTTTGTCCTCTTTATTACCACTGATCCACTATTTAATTTCCTTTATCAGGGTGTTTTAATTTTTTTTCCTCTTCATGTTACTAGGATCTCTATACTTTCAAAAATCATGAGGAAAAAAAAATTCCGTTTCACCCCCGAAAATCATCAAGTCCTCTGTCAAAGGCAGACACCAGAAATCAACCGCAGCAATGGTGCACGATGAGCCACTTGGCAGATTTCTGTCAAGTCCTTTCCTAACATACAGCAGAACCCAAAATAACTACAAGCCAGTTCAGCATGTCCTCAGCGTTCTGGGTTCACTGCATATTTTCACAGCTTTTGACACACTAGGAGATGGGCCAAGGGGCGCCAGGAACGATTTCAGCTGGAGATGGGCTGTTGCTACCAACAGAATGATTCATTCTGGCTTTCAGTTTGCTCCTTACAGAGTCTTGAGAAAATGCCCATCAGGAGCAGGCTCAGTCTGGAGGAACTGTCCGGAAATACCTGATACAATTATCTGAAATACCTGTTATCTTCACAGGAAACATGACAGATTTTTTTAAAATGAGGCACTTAATCTTGTTGGACAGGAAAAAAGCTGTTTCTCTAAATTTACTTCTATGCCAGAGATTCTGGGACAAAACACAAGGATTAGGCCACTGTATGTGACAGACTCAGTTTCATTGTTTCATCTAGTTGCACCTTCCCTCCCACCCCTCTTAAAATATTTAAGTTTCTTACTATCACAATGGCAGGAAAAAAACCCATTCAAAGCGTGAATGTTTTTTTTTTTTTTTTACTTGCACATGCAAGTAATATAGATCCATTTGCGTAAGTTTGCAGAGCACCTAAGAATACTCTTGAGATTTCCCTTTCGTGTTAATGTATTAACTTGGATATGGGTGAGGCTGGTTTAATTTACTACGTTACATCAAAGCAAGAAGAAAAGACGAAAAAGGAAGAAATGTCATGTGTTCCCCAGAACATGTGATGGAAGCGGTCCACAGAGAAGAAACGGGCTGGAAGATGTAACAAAGCAGGTTTCTAATCATATCCAAATTTAGGAGGGTAAGAGATTTCCATCAGTTCGCCCAGAAGTCTGGGAAATCCTATGCTGCAGTGAAGAAAAGCTGCTTTGCTTATCCCTGTCTAACATCTAGGGCTCTAGACACCCTACATCTCCCCCTTCATAGAGTAATACCCTGGTATGCACGCTCTTACAGGGTAACAGCCATAACAGCATCTGTTCTGAAAGAGCCTGCCATTTCTGCTTCATATTATATTTATAATTTGAACCTTCCCTTCTTGACAACACGATGGTTTTATAACTTCTGAGTTCCTCATATTATACTCTGGATTGCCAAGAAAATGGTGAGCTTCACAAGATCAAACAAGGCAAAACCTATATGGGAAGAGAAAATGAATATAAAAGTAACGCTATAGTATTTATGTCCTTAAACAGAGCCACTTAGTAAAGGAAATTCTGCAACTGCAGAACGGCTGTTTAAAGGAAACAGCACTTTCTCCAGAACTCTGTTGAATGAGAAAAGGCAACAGTTCTAAAACCAGGAACATAACTCCAATTTTCACCTATTAACACTCCTCACCTCTGTGCATGCAGGTGTGAATAATACAGTAAAAATGACCAAATTGCTACAGGAAGACACAATAGCAGGTTACAGAGATCCACTACAAGCCAAGCATATGCTTGATGGCAAACCTTTTCCCCATTTCCTACATTAGATATTCATCAGGGTCTGACTTCTAATTGAATGCAAATAAAGGATTTAACAGGTTTTTGCATATGAAGTGAAGATATAGAACATCTGTCTCTCCACATCCTTTCAATATACCTTATGTGACATTAAGCAAAGAAGAGGTTTGCCTCATCAGTTTGTAGGAAACGGTGAATTTGAAGAACAGTGTGACTGAACTAAATCATTCCACGGCTGCTGTAAAAGGTGCTTCTTTGATCTCCCTGCGCACTCCTAGGTGATAAAATGCCAAGTTGGGCAAATCAGTTTCAATGCCAAAAAGATGGACTACTGGTGCAGAAGGTCACAAACCACTATTAATTGCCTTATATCATCTCAGTCTTGAAAGATGATCTAAAAATATAGGCTGGCACTTTGGAATGAAGCACACATTGCTAGCTAGCACTATCCAAGCAAGCTGTTAAAGACTTTTAAGGTATAACCTTAACTGCAAACAGAGTACCTATCTTCTGCTCTTTTAGACTCTTATTACACTAGTCATTTATACTGGGTTTTTTTTGTTTTTTTTGTTTTACTTTCTCAGCAGCCTACCTCAGTAATTGTGTTTACTGGTACAGAGGAGCCATTTTGTGACCTTTTCAGAAAAAAGCTACAGCAAATCTGAATGTAAAAGTCAGAGTCCTGAAATTAGCTCACATGTTTATATGTTATAGCATGTATGAACACTGAAGTGGAAATAAAATTCTGGTTAAAAAATAGCTACACAAAATACCTGCAAGGTTTCCAGAGAAGAGCTAAAAAAAAAAGAAAAAGAGATAATCTCCTTCAACCATTCCTCCACTCATCACTTTTTTGCAGAAGGTATCTAAAAAAAGTACGTCTGAGGCTTCTTCAAACCTCTAATTAAGGGGCATACATAAAATAGCCAAAGTTCAAAATCAGATCTAAAACGCATATTGTAAATTCAGTTAAGGAATGAAGCATTCTAGTGTCAAGGATAGCAGGATGACATTTGAAGGCCTGGAATAACATCAGCGATAGATTTCTATGCTTGATACTATTCAGTGGTGTGAGGAATCTGCACCACAACCTGGTGCTTGTGGGCCCTGAGAATAATAAATGTTCAGCTACAAATATAATTCTGGCCCCAAACATACAGTACTTTGGAGATAAAACGAATAAGCACAAAGAAGCTGACTTACATCCCAGAGTCAAGGGTCCTTGGCTGACTTCACTTCCAACCTTACACCGACTTCATGGGTGCTGAATAAGAACCCAAATTTTACAAAGTCGTTAGTCTAAGCTTTCTGTTGTTCTGGGAACACAGAACAATTCTCTCCAGCCTTCTTGGTAACATGTCAGCATGCAAGAGGGAGCCTGCAGTCAGCTAAGGTAGTAGGGTGGAAGGGAAGAGGGCAGCTTGTACAGACTGTATTGCCTGATTTTCTTTTCTCACGTGATAGGTTGGAGGGAAGAAGATGGAAAGGTGAATTTGAATCACTCTGGAGTGATGGACCAGATTCAAAGCTTCTGGAAGTCACTGCAAGTACTCAAATGTGTTACAGTGGGATTTCCAGACTTAGGCAGGTTAGCATGTGATACTGCCTCCTGCGCCACTTCGTGGCTTCACTTGCAATCACAAGGGTGTCGCCATTTGGGATCACAAAATGGCTATGGAGCTACCACGGGCTTCTCCAAAGAGATAAATGAAGAGCAGGGTAGTGTTTATACTATATTTATAGTTGTCCTATGATGTGATCTAGACTTTGAAAACAAAAAGAACTGGAAACTTTTTGTGCAGTACAAAGCGGCCCTTTGCTGGCTTTCTGCAGACCTCCATTTGGGAACTACTGCCTTAAAAATGTCATAAATGACTGTCTCAGGAGTAAAACTATGTGCATTCAAAACCAGTAACCGGCATAACTTATAAAGAACAGCTAATGCCAAATGGCTTTACCAACAACAGTGTGCATATACGCAATGATGAGAGGCCAGTGCCACTGGAGCAGAGGGCGCTGACCAACAGATGACAGAACGCTAGAAAGGGAAAGAACTGGGCAGCCCCTTCTCTCCGATAAGTTCCAGGGGGTCTTTCATTCTGCCCTAAGTAGACAAGCATTAAGTTCTCAAAAGTCTGTTGAAAAGACTCACAGCAGGATGTGCCAATCTATACCACGGAAGAATAAAAGGCTAAGATTTTGCTGCAATTAGAATAAACAACTGTCCTTAATTTCTGTCAAACAGTGGATGTGTCCCTTTGCTAGTATTTGAAATGTGTGTAAAATGTTGTTAGGGTACACATCCACAGCCAGCATTATTACTCCTTTTTTCAGCCTACATTCCCATCATGCCTCGTAGAAAAATCCATGGGGGACGAAAGATAACACTGAGTCCAAACCCTGAGAACAGAGCCCCATGAAAGCAACAAATTATAAACTCCACTGAAGAGATTTTCTTCAGAAAGATCACAGGTCTCATGCTTTAGTCATGGCCCGTTCCTTTGCCAGCAGGTTCAGAGAGAGTGATCTGTGAGAGCTAAGTGATTTCTTTCAAGTAAGCTGCTCACGATGACTACAGAAACCTCCAGGATTACAGTGCACAAACAATGGGAGAAAAGCTGCTTCAAATAATACACCCAGACAATGGAGTTGCCATTATGGTAGCAATGCAAAATATGGACAAGCATTTAAATGAAACGGGTGATATCTGTATACTTTGGAGGGCTCACGTGTGCCAAATTTGGCAGCATGAGCGTTCATATTGCTTGTTGCTCCACCCCTTGAACAATGAGGCTAAACCCCATATGTGCAGGAGTTGGTAGAGCACAAGCAGTTTTGCTAATCACACTGCATGCAAAAGCAAAGAGACAAAGGAAACTAGTAATGCTTAGACTAGCATTGGGGAAATAATTAAGCATGAATGAAATATTGTATGTGGATTTGAAATGAACGTTCTTGGAAACAATTGTGCTGTTTCAGTTGTGCTGCTTTCTCCCCTAAGTTTCACAAAGTAATTTGCATGTCATTTAAATAAATGCCATAAATTATTGCAAACTTTTTGTTTTTATTTACATAAAACAAAACACTCATTTCCATTATTGTTTGGATTACCTGACAAGAGTGAAATGCAGAGGTCTGACAGGAAGCTTGCCTCTCCCCAAAATATTACAGATTTCTCATGTGTGAGTGAGCCAGAAAGCAGGACCCTACCTTGAGCTTTGCCGTAAATGCTCCCTACATGTAACAGACATACAGGATCAGATCTTCCAGTTGAGCCAAGCTGGAGCTGCAAGCTGGCCAAGGGTACTGGTATAGGCTGCCTTGCACTTGTCAGGGTGTCACGGCTCTTCATGAAAATAACAACAGCCCCAGCACCGCTTGTCTGCTGGCCAAACCTGCTTTTTCAGGGAGAGCTTACTTCTTTGCAGCTGAAGCACACAGAGCGACCAACAGCTCTGCAGGCGTACTGAGCTTGCACGAGCCCCCCGAGTGCTCAACAGCATCTGCAACAGATGCTCCGTACAGCTTCCACACGCTGGGAGGTTAGGGCACTCTTAACTTGCATTTCTCTGATGAAATCTCTCCTTCTCTTTGAGAACTCATACGAGGGTTAACTTCAACAACCATAAATTAGAAGGCCTACGCTCTTCTCTGATGCTCGTATTGTTTTCACTTCTGTTCAGTGTTAACCACATGTTACTGATTTGATTTCACCTCTAATAAATATTTGCCTTTTAACTATTTAATTGCACTTCTTTCTCAGAGTCTGTCTCAAAACTGCTTTCTCCTCTCACTCCATCAGGGGGTCAACAGCAGCCAATTTGGAACCCTTGACATCCTGTGCAGTCAGACAATTAAAAAGAAATGAAATTACTGAAATATGGAAATCCAGAAAGAGGTGAGTGCAAGGTAGCCTAAAAAGTTAGGAAGGTGCACATCCCTCTGCAGGATCGTATGGGGCCTCTTGGCCACTGAAAACTAAATACAGGTACCATCACCTGAAAACCCAAGTAACCTAACCATCCGCAAATGAGGAATTGAAAGTCTAGCATAAATTTTAATGTTCTAGCTGTAAGATGCTAGATGATCATTTAGGCTTCTGACCTATGAAGACTGCCTGCAGGTATCCTCCACAATGCTTGTATTTAGATCTGGTTGCTCTCTCCAGCCCAAAAAGGAACCCAGCAGATATTCTCCTCTCTTCTGACACAATCCTGGGCTGCTTTCCCCCATGCTGTGTTGTAAAATACATCCAACGTTACAGATTGCAAACTAGACGAACTCATTATACCGATGTTCTTGTCACAGAAGAATATCCTGTAATCTCAATTTCTAGGGGTGTTTTTTGTTTTATAAACCAAGATATTCAAGCCGATTCCCATCTTGCATATGAAGGCATTTACTTTCCTGGACTTTGCTTAGTGGAGTCCTAAGTTTTGCTTCACCACAAAAGAAGTAAAATCGACTGCGTCTAACTTCATGATTTCCAGTTATCACTAGGGTGTGCTGTAGATCATGAAATTTCAGTAAAGCACAGTTAACAGGGAAAAATCTAGCTGCTACACTAAATATTTTAAATTAATTACAAACATAGTAGCAACTCAACACTGACTCAAATTCCTTTGAAAAATACATACACACTTGAGGGGTAATATAACACCTTAATGATTTAAAACATTTTTGTTACACAGGCTTGGTAAACATAGTGTGGTACACAACAGAAGACTAACTAGAGTCAGGCAGATAATCAGATGCCTGAACTGCACATAGAGAAGTAATATTCAGGCACGCACTCTGGTGGGAACTGAAAAAATGGGACTAGAATCAATATCCACAACAAACCAGGTAATAAGCAATAAGGGACTCTTTGTGGAAAACTGTCTTTGAAAACAAATTATGAAACTATTTAAGTCACTGGAACTCACAAGGGTAAGGCCTGGGAATGCAGAGTCAGGGGCTGAATAGTAATTATTTATATCAATTAATGTATATAAACAATGGTGCTGAAATTTCCAGTGAGGATAACAAGAGAACTGAACCAAATTCATCACAGGAGACTGCACCTGCCAGGTATCAGCTCTTAGCAGAAGGGTGTGCAGCACGCAGTGACACTGGGAAGGGGACCGCAGCCTCTGGAGGAAGGACAGTGTCAGCTCCCACGTCTGAGTTTCCAACCAGCAGGTGGGAACCCCTGCTACAACCAACACCCAACCAGCTGCTCCACTTGGGACCGAGCATCTTTGCACTCTTGTACCTATAACCTTCAGCCTAGGAAAGAAGCACATGTCCTGGCATCCTGTCCTTCAGTGCCCATCAACTCCCAGTATAGTCACCCAGCGGTGGTGGGATAAGGAACCCAGCACAATAAGGATGCCGATTCAGAAGAATTTAAGCACATGCTTAACTTTAAGCATATATTCACACTAACAACCACAGACTCAAATGCAAATTTAAAAAGAAACACCTATTTAGGCAAGAACAAAAGCTTAAATGGTTTACTGGCTGAGGCCCCAACTGTCAAGACATATCCAGTATGCCATAGTTAGTGGTAACAGCAAACAGAATTACCACGTGATGCTTCAGCAGGCTGTATGAACTGAGTTTGGTAGTCTTACACTATGAACCACTATTATAACAATTTGTATTACTATTTGTAGCATCTAGGGAACCCCAATCAGGGTTCTATTGTGTTACAGACTGTACAAGCACAGAAAAATAGGATAGCTTTTATAATAAGTACATCACAAGCCCCACTACAATAATTAACATTGATTAGCATCAATGCAAACAGCATGGGAAGACAAAGATTGAGCCAGTTTGGGAGCTGAGGTACTCTCTCACCCTTTAAGGTGGCTCCTCTGGTTCCCAAGTGCAGAACAGAGGGGAGGCTGTTTCAGTGAAGAAGGCTGCAGCCTCCAGCGCTCCCAGTCAGCAGCTCCCATGAGCACATTCTAGGACACGGGATTCAGAGAGGCATCTTTGTCACTAACTAGTCCAGTCTCTTACCACAGGCAACTACATCATACAATCCTGTCCTTAAAATTAGCAAGAACCATTACAAGCGAGTTGAGTGCTTCTTCTTTCTACCCAGAAAACGTTTCTTTCTACCCATCTCCGCAAATGTTACTCAGGTTGGCTGAAACAGTTGGACTATACTGTGTATCCTTATGTATCAGACTGCTATTTACTGTCAAAGACCAGGATTAGTCTGGAATGGAATGGCTAGAAATGATGCGAAACAAGACTCAGAGTACGTAAGTAAACTTAAGACACCAGTACCAAATCTGCTCCCTAATGTCTGAATGGAGTATTTTCCTCAAGCCCCTCTGCCCAGCATTTGTTACTCTTCCCTGATACCATTATGAAGCTGTATGACTGCAAACACCACCATCAATTCTGGTCAAAAAGGACATCTGGCAACTTCTGATCTACTAAATGTATTAGAAAAAGACCCAAAAAAGCCCGATCCACTTTAAATGAAATCTCAAAAGTATGATCTTAATGGACATGGCATGTGGAGCTGCATGTAATCAACATCCTCACTCCAATATACATGGAAATATACAATTTTACCATGGAAAAATATATCCACAGAAAATACATTCACACTAGGAATTTTGTTCAATTCTCCATGACATCATTCATGTCATAACATAATCTGTAATCTGGTTTATCTTCAGACTTGGTGCACATCTCAAGAATTCTCACATGCATTAAACTAAACGTGTATGTAAATATTTGCAGGATTATACAGTAGCCACAATTTCAAATGGAATCGGGATGTGTTTACATGCTCAACTGTAGCCAGGTTCCAGTGTTTTGCTACTTTTTGCTGTTCTGGTAAAGTTTCTTTCTTTTTTTTTTAAATACTTCCTACAATTTTACTCACAGGGAAATGAAAGATAATTCTATAAAGCCTAAAAATAAACTTGGATCTGCTAAAAAATTCATCATTTCACTCCCAGGCTTCCACCAGTTGGGCTTGTCTGCTTTAGGTTTGACACCCCTGAGAGCTACAAGCATGACTTAAAGACGAGCAAGTTTACATGAGAATGACGAACAGATCCATGCTTTTAATCTTGCCAAAAATACTGTCGTGGGCACTTATTACTGGAAGACATTGATTTTTGGCAATTTCTCTCTCACTTTTAACATTGCACGTATGTTATTTGCAAATTTAGAGAGGTAATATCCAAATATATACGGTTCTCTACGTGTACTTCTTTCAGGTTTGCTCATTATATTCGTTAAACTATTTAATTCTCAAGGATCTACTGGTGATACAGTGAAGACCCCCTGAACACCAGTTAAGAATAAACCTGTAATGAGAATAAATTACACACACATATCAATTGCTACAAGTCCTGTAAGGAGTGAGACCTTTCTGCATAAACATCTGCTGCAGAATTAACTTTAATACATTAATAAAAGCCCTCCCCACCCAAATCAAACAATGGAAGGATAACAGTTACCCGATCAGTTAAAAGAATAAACCTTTTAAATAAATAAATTTGCACTACCCCAATTTATGTCACTGTGGTACTTAAGGCGAAACCTTTTAGAGGAATAGATTTACTGTGCATACAGATCTCCACTGGGTATGTGTAATTATGCAAAGGAAAGGCATTACTTTTAAAGTGGATGAATGGCTGATACTTTTTGATTTACTGCTAGAAACAGAAAAATGGTAATGGCATGAAATAAGCATTTGCAAAACCGTTTTGGCAGACAGAAAATGTTTGATTTACCTAGGGCATCCATCAGGTTCTATATTTTAGATCAAAGTAGATAAATGGAAAGGCAAATGGATATTTGGAAAAAAATCTACTGCTTTTCTGTCAGCCCTGGAAGTAAGTTAAATGTTTGGAGGGGGAAAAAGCCCAAGGCTCTTTGGATGGAAGGAAGTCATGATTCATCACTGCTCTGGCAACTACAGCTTTCTGTATTTACCTAGAAAGGTGAGAATTGCATGAAAGTAGTTATAACTTTCTCATTCTGGGCCTGATTCTGAGAGGTGATTTGAAGGCAGCTGGCAAAGCTCAACATTTCCACCTGACACTGGAAATGGATAACGTGTACCCTGGGTCACATGTTCCTCTCAACTCCAAGTTGTTCACTCTCTTTTTCTCTCCTCTTTTGGCTTGAATTCACATTGGTGAAGAAAATAGGTTCCAGTCAAGACACCCCCCCCCGACCCCCCCCCCCGCAACATCGAAACCCACTGCCTTCTCAGATCCTTTTTGAAATCCGTGCAATAAGAAAACACACTGAAGGCAGGGTATGGCTTACTGGACAATTACCTTCAGGAGACTGAAGAACCAAAAAAAAAAAAAATCAGTTTCTTCCTATGGCAGAATTCTTCTTAGAGATTCCCAGTGGAAAGCATGATTTCTGAGTGTGCCGTGATCCCGTTCAGAACTCCTCCTATACTGAAATGCATCACCAGGAGCTGTGTGGTGTGTGCATTGTGTCCAACCCTTAAAGCATCACTAGACCTGTGGTACATGTGTTGTACAGATGGTCCGAACGTGCACAGTTAATCCAAAATGTTTGGGACACATCCAATTTGTTGTGCTTGTGAAAATACACAGGAGGGCACACGCACAAGAGCCCCAGCCATATCAGATTTACTGCAAGTGTGCGCACCATGTGTGGTGGGCATTTCCAGTCAGTGTCAGATTTCCTTGACATGCATGGTGGAAAGGATTTGCCCACGTGCTGAGAAAAGGCTGGGATTACTAGACATCTGGAAATCTCGACAAACAGATAATCCTTGAATATAACCTCTCAACAAAATGTCTGGCTGGGGAAGGACATGTCTGGAGAAATTCAACGTATGTCCCTCTGCCTGCTCCATCAGGAAATAATGCAGAGTAGGTATGGCCTTTCCAGATCTCTTTACATCGTTATGAACATGAGCAGTGAATCCATCCACTCCTTCTGCATCCATTTATTCTATGGAATGTTTGCCCAGCTCTTAAGAGGCCAAAGGTCAATCAAAACTCATGTATTTTGCCCAGACAGGTAAAAAAGGCAGCAGGACTTATAATGACACACTAAGACAGAGCTGGCTGCTCTCTAGGATACTCGTTTCATACTTTTATCGTAACAATACTAGCAGATATCTGCTCCTGCTGACTTACACGGCCTGTATTTTTAACTCAGTAGCTTATCCTTGACAACTGAAATGCTGGAATAGGTTACCCGGAGAAGTTACGGAAACTCCTTCCTTGCAGATACTCAAAACAAGATCCTGAGCCACCTGTTCTAGTTGACCACACTCTGAGCTAGGGGCTTGGACTAGATGATGCTCCTTCCAACCTCCACTGTTCTGTAATTCCATGGTGAAGATTTTGTAGATGCACTTGCCCTCCAAGAAGTAATTAATTGATCACACCTCTACCACAAGTCATGGTTATCACTGTATACAGAGAGTTCAAAGATGCTGTGTTTGTGGAGTGGTCCAAATCCTCTGCAGTGATCTGCAGTTATCAACAAAAAATATGAAGTTTTACCAACAAAAGAGAGCAAGAAGGACGATGCTATCCCTCTGCTGCATTCCAGTACCCGTGACTGGTTAAACAGCCCTTATACATACAACTTTACATACGCAAGCTCCACAGATGAGATGAAAGCCAACGCACCTTCAGACCAGGCTCAGCAAGCAACACCCAGACCTTGTGTGCCTATATGCCCTCCAATCTCCCCATTCCCCAAACTTATCTTTTGTTATGACTCTCCAAAACAGCAACCCTTCTACAGACTTCCACATACATAAACCCTTGAAATCAAGACTCAAGACTGTAAGACCACCAAATGCAGGATGCATGTACACCTGTAACAGTCAATGTACCTGTGCGAGCTGAAGATTTGTGCACATCCAGGGATATCTGAAAGTTATACACTTTGTCTGTACAAAAAGTCATTGCAAGCTTCCTTGCAAGGAATAAAATAAGTGTTAAAATATCAAGCTAGAAGTAAGGCCAGACTGTATTTCTCCTCCAGTAATAAATCAGCACTGTATATATATATTAAACCCAATTCCTTCATGTGTCCAGTTTCAATGATAAAAACTTAGTGAGCAGGGCAAAAGTTACTAGGTAGAGATCGATATGCTTGCTTGTTGTCCTTGATTGGCAATAATGCGACATTTTCTCCTTGACTGTAAGAGACGCTTTTGTGATTTGGGAGCATAAAGAAATTCTGTACTTGACAGATTTATATAGTAGGAATACGCTAATGTCCTTTGACCCGCTTAGGAATAAATACGACCTACCAAATTGTCATTTTTATGGGTATTTACAACGGAGCCACTTTGTAAACCTAAGAACTAATATTTCCCAAAGGAAATCTGTGCTCTCGAATCTTGATAAATTATTGAAAAATACAAGCCACTACCAGCCCTACAAATTCTCTCTTCTATTTCTCCTATTTTTAGTTACATGGGAGTTGTCAAAGCAGATTGGACCACTGATCTATTTCACTGGGTATATTGCTGCAGCCACGGCTAGTGCTTCAGAGGAATCCTCTAATATTTTTGGCTATTCAAGACAGTGTAAAAAAAAATTCTTTCCTGAAACTTGAAGGTTTTCAGTGTCCAACTGAAATATTAGTCATATAATTCTTTAAGCTCTCAAATTACTATTAGAAAAGTATGACAAACTGTAATTTCCACAGCCCAAATGCCACCAGCTGCATTTGCTTTCATGAATGCTTCAGTTGCTACTTTAAACTGATAGTGCAAGGAGTAAAATAAGCCATCCCAGTTCACCCAGGCTCCAGCGCCCACCACCTCATGGGTGTAATGCAGATACTCTGTAAATTTAATAACTCACTACTGACGAACGACGTCCCTAGTTTCTTAATTCTGCAGGCCAGGTGACCCAGGAAGCCCTCACTTGATTGCTGGATCTCAAGCCTGCTTCATCTCACTCACCACATAAATTTCTTCCATCACCTTTATGCTGTCTCTGCCTGCAAAGCCTTTCAGAAAAGACAAACTAACTACCCACAGAGGAGAGATGGAAACTAATGAGATGAGGACCTCTGCCCTTCAGAATCTTCCACTGCAAGATGACAGCGCACAACTGTACCTCTATAGCTTGGTCTTAAGGAAACAGCAGTTTTTGACACAAAACTGATTATTAATATTGTCATCCATAACAGAATAGTTGAAAGCTATTTCCTTTTATCCTTATTCTCCAGCTGAAAGTTGACAAAAAGTCAACACTATTAAGGACAGTATCTAAGACATGAGACTTGCAGTATTTTTCCAGCAGAAGCTTATTGTTTCTCCTCCTGGTTATATCCCTGTACAACAGCACAGATCTGCTCAAAGACTTTCAACGCATCAGATTTTGACTAAAGCGTCATGATGTGGCACTCATCTCTACTTTTACTCCATTTCTAAGGGCAGCTGCTTTTCTATTTTTCTTAGCGCATCTGTGGACAACAAAATCTTTTCTCTATCACAAGAATGTCTTCATTAAGTCAGTTTGTGCCTTCAGCTTATTCTTAGTCTTCTGCATACTATAATCTATGTATATGCACAAGAAAAGCTTGAGAGGCAAACTGAAAAAGCAGGAAGTCGGAATAAACAACGAGGCAGGAACTGCAGGAAGCTTAAGCATCTTTTCTTGCCCTTACTGAGCTGTCTTCCTTTTCATCCTTGCATACTATTGAATTTGGGATTTCTCCTACATTTGTATGAAACATGATTTCAATGTCCTCTGTTCCATGACCTCATTCTGATAGTAGTATGATATGGCACAGCTAATACAGTGACTGCAGCACAAAGTCAAACAATTCTGAGTTTAACTACTATCTTGAACGCTTAATTTCATATCAGATTTGGCAAATTTAGATATTCAAGATTTCCTGTACACTTAACTTACACTTGTACACTTAATATTATTCACTAAGTAATAAAAAGCTCCTAAAACCATCAGCTCCTACCCCCTACACTGGATATTTCACCTCCCTTTCCACAGGTATTAGGACAGAAGTAGAAGTTGCATTTTAATATACAAAACACCCAATAACCTAGTGATCCATGCAACCAATCAGCATCTTTGTCCCATTTGTTTCAGGGAGAGTGACATCCCTTGGAAAAAGAAATTCTGAAACACTAACATTTGCTGTCTGACACTGAATTTACTTTGTGAAACAATGAAAATTTGACAGTGACAGCAAAGAGGGAAGTCAAACATAGACAGAGTAGTTGTTTCAGTCCAAATGAGCAAACTCCTTTTTTTGACATCTTGAAAGCTACCTGTTAATAAGATTAACAGATTTTTAATCAAGATAATTACCCTCACATATCTTTTCCTATCCTTAAGTGTTTAACAAGAAACATCTTCGGCTCTCCTTACCTTTACTACTTCTAAAGCTTCAAACTGTAAGCAAAGAAACAGACTCTGTTGCGAATAGCAACTCTTTTGTCTCATGTGAAAGGCTTTCCTATTTGCATTGCCGAAAGGCTTTTTCCTCCCTAAATTATCTGTGCATTTAACAACTAGCGTGAAAAAGCATCTATTACTCTCAACGTTTCACCAGAAATCACCTGGCCTTACTTTTAGTTCAGCTGCTGTCTCCGTTTCCTCCATTTGCTGCAGACCTACAGAGGCTGACAGGAAGGAGCGATGGTTCTCTGGCTGTGAGCAAAGCACAGGGGAGAAAGGGACTTACCAATGAAAGCTGGAATACTTCACTGCCCCAAAGGCATCAGTCTGAGATAGCGCATAGGCAAGTAGTAACTTTGCCAGATGAAGAATAATCCAAGGAACGTATTTAATAGGTCTGTCAGAGTGTCTCACTCTGCCTGAGTGAGAGAGCATCAAAGTCTTCTTGACAGATGAAGTTAGGAATATGAACGCAGTCAGGAAACTATGCGCCATTTTCAACTTACTATTGACCAAGTATGGACTTTTCAACAGAAGATTCCTAACCAGTCACCGTATGAGAACAATGTGATGGGAAGTTATTAGTCCTAACACAGGTCTTTAACAGACATCCTAAGGGAAATAGGCTTTCTATCCCTAAAACAAGTGTTCAAGGGATCAAATAACCCTTGTCACTAACAGCCAAACAATGATTAAGAAAAGGGAAAAAAAGAATGGAGAGAAGTTCCATAATGCCTCAACATCAGCAATTTCTTGCAATTCCCAATACAAGCACCGGTTCTTATAAAAGCAAGGAGCTAATTGGGCAGGTTTCCCTGACACCTCTAAGGCAGGAAATCCGTCTCTCTCTCTCTCTGAAGGATTTTAAGTTCTAATGGTATTTCTACAGTGGGGACAGTAGAGTGGAGGGGAGGGTCAATTCTACTAGACACCATGGCATTTTAGCCCACAGAAAGAATATCTCAGCCCAATTCTCCACCATTTCTGAAAAATATATCATTTAGGACACACAGATAAGCACTGCAAATGAGCAAAAAAATGCCACAGACAGTTCTGTTCCTAAACTCAACTTGTAAGTTCCTTGGCACAGCAAACACTGACTAGATGTTAGGGCAAAGGTGCAGGAAGAAGTGAAGTTTTAAGCAAAGTGAGTGAAGCCTTTAATGGCTTCTTTTTGAAGAAACATAATTATAAATCTGCTCTTAAACCAAAGAGCTGTAAATTTCAAGCCTGGATTTTGCTACAGATATCACCTTTTTTGGCCATAATTATCCTGCAAAACTTCAGCTTTCATTTAGGAAGAAAATGTCTCCCTAAGCACACACACCATCAGAGATGATGTTGGAAACCATAACCTAGGTGCAAACTCACAAAGTCTTCACTGAAGAGGCTGCAAACAACCTGAAACTACAGCAAACATCCCCATTCACTTCTCTCAAGAGAACCATCCACGACAGCAGTTTGTCATGGACTTCAAGATTTTTCCAAGGCTGAATATTTCGATTTACTTCCCCCTTCCTCCCCTGCCAGAACCTACCTACAAGTCCTTTATATTCTTCAGTTTCCCCCCAGTGTGGAGTTTGTTGGAATAAGCGCAGGAAACAAGAACTGAACTCCAACTTGTAACTAGGGAGTCTGCAGAGTCAAAATAATGGGATGAAAAAACAGCCTAGCAGCCACAAGTCTTACAAGCTTACACAATTTCAGTACCAAAATAGGTAAAAAACTATTTGTCTTACCAGGTCCAGATAAAAATACTTAAGCTTTATGAATGGAATGAGGGTTTATTAAGATTTATACATTAATTTAGACCACAAAATCTATTACTACCAGTGAATTTTATTCATCTATAATTTCACTAGAGACCCCTATTTTACTAGGTATCTTCCCTGTACTAAAGGTGATACCGAATCTTCACGTGAAGTCATTTTGCTACACAAATGGACACTTACGTTCTCTCTGCTGGTTCATAAGTTAAGAGCAAGAACAGCAAGCAAGGTTAAGTTGGGATGGGCACATTAGGGAACTGAGCTGTGGGCAATTACTGTTCTGTTTTCACAATCTATTTTTAAGTTTTTTCTGCTCAGCACAGAATGGACACAAGTAAGTACAGTAACTATGGAAGAGCAAAACCTGAGAGGAAGAAGAGATCCAATAAGAAAGGGAGGCCATTAGCTGACATTTTCAAAGGGCAAATCGAAAGCAATCAACACCCAACAAAACGCTCAACGAAGGATGAGGCGATAGCTTAGGATATACTTAGGATATTGTAATGAGGCTAACAAGTGCTGTGTGTTTTAATGTAAATTAACACAAGATAATCTCTTCACATATTTAAGTGATGCACTTCAAATTAATTAATACATATTTAATAGAAGTCTTCTTGAACAGCTGTTATTTACTTCTGGAGTTTCTACACATTAGCACTGCCTGCTTTGTTCTGCTCTGAAGTCGTTCATGCTCCAAAGTACTTTAACAACTTGGGCTGTATAAAAATTGAACAGTCTTCCCAAAAGAGACAGCCTTTCTGATAACTTAATATTTTTACATTAAATATTCAAATGCTTTCTGAACAAAAGGTCAAATTCTACTTACAGCATCTGTCTGAAACAGGCAAGCAGATGCTTAATGCTGCTAGACAAATACTTTCAGCACAAAGAATGATAAAGAGTTGGCGATCAGTCACATTTCCAGGCTTTAAAATCCGCTTTCCTTTACTTCTGTTCCCTAAATTCCGCACTTACCATTCACATGTAACAATACAGACCCAAATTATGGCCTGTTGCTTCCATAAGCGTTACACAGTGGTGCGTTAAATGTAATCCTGACAGTGAAAGTGCTGTCTACAGTATTCACTGCATGTTATGAGTATTATGCCAACTCATTAGGGGTTTTGTCTTACAAAGATTACTGCTTATGACATCACTTCATTTAGACCTTGCGTACAGCACTGAAGTAGTTCTCACCACCCCTTTTATTCAGATGAAAACCCATTCGAGTTCCAGTCACTTCTGAGTTTTTAGGATGTGAACGAGTAGAAACCAGTTCAAGAAACTTGCTGGTAACACATTGTATTTTCGCACTCACAGTGATGAATGTGACTTTTGGCAACTGTAGCCAGTTTCTTTAAAAATAATTATCACACAACAATCCTTATCGGTGCATTGGTTGTAGTTTTCAGCTGACCACCTGAAGATGTTTGCTCTTCTTATGGCACTAGAGCACTGGCTAGTGCTCACTGCTTATGTCAGCCTTTCTAGCTTACGGGTTTACTGAAAATAACTTTGAAACTTGGTAACAATTATATTAGAATATGTGTTAGGCCAACCATCATTAAATCTTCTGTGCAATGATGTATGGAAATATATGCAGCTTTTGATAGGCCTGAAAACAGTCCTAAATGCACAAAAGTGAAAAAATATGTTCTGATTTAGACACACTGATATTACCGATCTCTAAATCAATTCTTTTTTATTTAATGTGGTGTTTTTCACAATGAAGAGGACATAAGATGGCACTCATTACTCAGGCTAAGAACTTAAAGACTAAACCAGATCAATGCTTTATCTGGTGAATATGCTGTGGGTGAGTGAGTGTGTGGAAGACAGATTTAGAAAGCATATTCATGATCGTCAGATAATTCTGCACCGCCTATGCCAGCAGCTTGGAGTTAGAGCTGCAGATGCAAGGAATGAGGAAGACAACCTAACCTTCTCCCCCACACACCCTGAGTGCGGCTGGTACAAGACTGGGTTAGCTTTCAGCTGGAATCAGTTTCCTGATCCCTGTGAGGCCACAAGCACTCATGCTGGCAAAAGGGAAACAGCGGGGTAAGTGGTTGGTTTTGGGACAGAACTGTTGGTTTTGATGGAATTCCAACCACACAGCAGATTAAAATGCCTGTGTAAACATGGATTTTGACAAAGTAGTGCCTGCCACAATAAAGAGGCACCTGAAATGATTTCTATGCATTGAAACTTTGTAAGCATATTTAGGAGGAAAATGGAGAAAAGCAGAATGCCAAGGTTGTCATAGGCTCTAAATAATCTCTTTTCCAGGAGGGTCAGCACACCAAAGACATTTCACCGCTTTTGATGGGAGTCATATAGGAGACCCACTAGTCCAGAAAAAAGAAACCTGAGAAGAAGACTTAATCCCATACTGTAATGTTCAGGAATCACCACTACGATAACAAAACTAAATTTCTTGAAAATATTTTTGCCTCTGGAAGAAGGATGTATCTTTGGTTCGGAGAAGCATGGGCACTCTGCCACCTGACAAAAAAATGTGTTTGTATACTTGCTTTGATATCTACCAATATAACTTTTGTTAGCAGCAGAAGCCGGATGCATAGAGGTCAAGGAAAGAGACAGAAGTTCCAGAGGACAAACGTGGCTCCCAGTCCCAAGGATGAAAATATATGCCCACATTTTATATAGCCATAACATAACAAATATTCTTTGGGTTCTTTTAAAATTCCTTAGAGCTAAAAGATCAAATTCAAGGAGAAACTCACAACACACACAGTAAGACTGTCATATTTTTTCTCCTACATTTTACAGGAATAATGAAAATCTGTGTTTACCTGTCAGCTTTGGTAGAAAGGTTTCCATCATAATTACACCTTGTGTAGTGGAAGGAACCTGGCAGTTTTTAACATCACTAATACTAGTCTGGAGAGGTACAAAGCTGTGGGAGCTTGCTGAAAAATAACAATAAACCTTTATTAAAATTTCCAATTTTTGCAAAAACATTTTGACTAAATTCCAGCTCTGCTTAAAATGTAATTAAATATTTACACTTATTCTTTAATAAGTATTGCAAGTAAATCAATTTCCAAATTATCTTTAATTTTTGTACAGTATACAATTACTACATTTTTGTAATAAATGTACAATTCTAATGAAAAAATAATGATCTTGAACTTTAATAGAGCCCTTCACTTGAGGAGATGAAAGTGTTGTACATTCATTCATTTATTTATTATGTCTTACAACCCCCGTGTGATGTAGGTACTATTATCATCATTTTACAGATGGGAAAACCGAAAAGCTAATTAACTTGTCCAATTTACAATACTCTTAGCTGTAAACTTAGGGCATCCTATTGTACTCACAGGCAAAACAAAACTCAGCTCACCTGTGATGAATATTTACTACGAATTCTTAAACTCCATAAGCATTTTACTTATAGGAAAGAATATATTACACAAGCCTTCGGAGAGTTGGTTTTGCATTGACAATGGCTTTGAGTGCCACACAAATGTGCTGCCTAGAAACAAACATCAGGGCACCAGTTTATCGTAAAGTGTCACCATGTTTCCCAGCTAGTTATGGAAATGATGTGTGTTTTCATTTAATTTTATTAGCCATTGAAGCACACATTTGTGCTTTAATTCTGTATGATGTATCATGCTGCACTTATACACACACCAAAAAATACTGTTTACCGAAAAACTCATTCTCTCAGTTTACTTATGTGTTCCATAAATTTCTTTACTCGGTCAGGGTCAACGCCATTTGCCCAATAACCTCCTTTCTTGAAATACGAACCAATTATTAGAGCATTTGCATCCAAGTAATTCCTCGCGTTCTCCAGAGTTACTCCAGACCCAATCAGCACAGGAATCTTCACAGCATGTTTAACCTCTGAAAAGAGCAAAACCAAAGTTCGGCTTAAGTTCCATCTTTGAAACTCTATGAAGACTCTAATTTGATTAGTTTTTCAACAGTAAAGAAAGGTGAGTATCAAGAAACTCATGATCAGGGTATTCCTTACTTCTACTATAGAGTGAAACAACTTCTCTGGAAAAAAGCACCTTTAGGTCTGAACAGCCGTTAAGAAAAATCTGACTTTTATTTCATTTTGCATTCTGTTGTTGTATGAAATCCTGCAGAAGAATATTCCTGGGAAACCACCAGAAGACGGTTTCATTGCTGTGGAAGATATGAAAGCTGGATATTGGTACCATACCTGTACCCCTCTTTATTCTCAAGGAACAAGATTTAAGCAAGACTAAGCTGAATTGGCTGGCAGAGAACGTACTGCATTTTACTATATTCCCCCATAAATTCATTTTTATTCCACATCCCTGGTATGAAGAGATGGTAGATGCAGGAGGCTCTTGCACAGTGGTTTTACTTAGTGTGACTGTTACCATCACACTTAGAGGCTCTGTTGTACTTGAGGTACTACACATACACAGAAAGGAGCTGTCGTTTACTTCTGTGTTGCAGTAGCACACAGTACGGATTCCAGGCAAACCAGGTCCATTGCCTTGACTGATGCCAGAGTGACCGCGTGGGCTGCTATGGCCCATGTGGAGTCTTAACTGTGTTCTCAATTTCCCTCACCTTAAGATGTGAGTAATCACCTCCCCCAATCTTGCCACGAAGTAATCAAAATACAGCTGAGAGAATAAGATGCTGTTCTTGTTTCCATTCATTGTATCAGCTCAGATTCTTTTTCTCAAGTCTGGCGAAATCATTACAGTGGCAGAACTATTCAGCAGAGCTGTGCTCATTATAATTCTTCAGTCATCAGTTTAAATCACAATAATGGTGGTTGGACTGGTGTGTATTTCTGCCAGGTCTCCTTGCTGAACGTGTGCTAAGTTGACAACTAGTAGAAGATCTTCAGTGTAGAAACAAAGGCCTTACAGGGAATGGAAAAGGAATGTGCTCTCCACTTTGTGATAAATTTCATGGACTCAGAAGGAGGAAAGCAAGCAGTGGTCATATAGACTACATTGATATCTCCAGCAAGCTTACCAGAAAGCAAAAGACAGTACTGATAAAGTCGACTTCCCTTTCTATAAATGGCAAGGGAACAAAAAAAGGCAACTATTTTTTCTATATACAGTATGTGTTACTTAATTATCTGACCCTTTACCTGGCTCCAGAAGGAGAAATAGACAAAATATCAAACCAGGGCTCAAGATATTACAGATCCACTTAATTCCTCACACACAGGGGTGGATTTCAGTTCATGGTTCAGGTGATCACGTTCACTGTGAAATGCACACATTCTGACAGACCCCACTGTGCAGAAACCGATCTATTGCTCAGTTACCATAGCTCACATTTTTTTAGAATAAAAACAAAAGGGGGTGGCTGTTTTCACCATGGAAAAGTTCCCTGCAGGTAAATAAAAGGTTATTAGAGTATTTTCTGCAGAACTTGGGTCAGTACTAGCTCTGGGAGAAAAAAAAAAAAATTAAAAATCCTTGTTCAAGAATTACTAAACATCCTTTGCAGCCTTTCATTTCAAACCAGCCATCCTAAGAGTCACTCATAGGACTTGATGCTTCATCCCTTTCTTAGAGAAATGTTGCGAAGCATTATTTCTGACCTTTAAAAATATAAAAATTGCCTTCATTGATGATAAGCTGATGTAAGATGGTTGAAGTTTGAGGTAACTAGGAAAAGCATATATGCAACATATAAAAGACTGCTTCAAAACACTGTTTGTTTAAATGAAGTTTCACCAGAATCCTAACTTATTAATTATGCTTCAGGGAAGACTAATTATTTATTGCCTTCCTACTTCGCTGAGGAAAGGGGATCAATTAAAATGCTCTTGAATCTCTTTTTAGGTCACATGCCCTACCGTTTTTCCATCTAGGAACAATAACTCCTTACAAACATTTTAACATAAAAACAAAACCACTCCACACAGTCCTTATTGAAAATTTTAAACAAATAAGCTGGATCATGCATATATGATTAAAACTTCAGTTATTTCGATGCTTATTTGATATTCTTACAGTCACTCTGCTTACAGCAATAAAGTAATTCGTTTTTAGTTATTTGTAGCACTATTACTGAAATTCTGTTCTAGAAAACTCAGTTTTATTTAGAAATGCTCTTAGAAATATCTTATCTGCTTTACATAGATATCAATGCATAATTAAGGTGCTACAACTGACCGCAGATCTGTGCAACACTACTTTACTGTATTCTCAGAGGAACTGTTCCAAGTCAATATTTGTTTTTATGACAAGTGCGTAAGGCACATTAGCAGGTAGTTGTTTTATAATTACTTCACATCAGCAGAAAAAAAATGAAGAGCCAAATAATTAAACAGAGCATGATTGCGTGAGTGTTAGACAATAGCTTAGCCCTACTAGGCAAAGAGTAAAGACCAGAGAAACTTGAGACTGCTGTGACACTACAGAAAACCTCAAAGCTTTCCAAAGGAGCAAGGTATCCAGCTCCTGCTGCGATCCATACATGACACACGGAGTCCACACACACCTCCAGTGCTGGAGATTTATTCAGATTGACAATGTGAAGAATGGCAATGGGAGTGCTCGAGTCTGCAATGAGACTAGGTTACCTAATTAAGTATGCTACAGATGCTACTTTTAAGTCATTTCCAAGCACATCAAGGCTTAAAGTTGATTAGTAGAAGGTGATATGTCTATTGGCTGTGTTAATACAAATTCTAACATGTCAAAGAAAATAAAGCAACAGCAGTGAGATATGCTTTTGCATGGCAACGTTCAGTCACTGTCAAGATGTCTCTAAACACAGCTTTGCTTTAAATCTCTCAGCTTTCTTGGCTTTCTTTTTCTGATTATATTTTTTGACACAAAGAGAAAAGGAGACAATTTTGTGATGTTGTAGTAACAAGATCCTAAAGTTTACACAACTTACACATTTCTCCATTTCAGTAAAGTGTAACTAGAGGGCACTGTGCTCTTTCTTGTGACAGTACATCCGCAGACATGTCTTTAATAAAATCAAATGAAATAGTGCTTGGTTGCAAAGCACAATGAAAGCATTTGAACTATGGTATGCACAAGTTACATGAAATAAAGGCCAAATGCTCCTAGCTCGAAAACAATGGCGAAGAGCAGCGTAAAAATAAGCACCACTGTGCCAATAACTTGCTCGACTACTCTTCTTTAACAGCTTTTTCATATGCAGTAATCACTGTACCGTACACAGCACTATGTTTATGGTAATGCTCCACTGTAACACATTTTAGGGTTTTTTTTAATTCAAAGGACTTTTTCTCTGTCATTAAGTCTAGGGCTTACAAAAAGTACTGCTCAGACTCACGTCTGCTGTTTATCTCTGCGGGTAGCACAAAGGCAGTGGCCTCTACTTAGACCTAAATGTACCATCAAAAGGTGAGAGGGTGAATCAGTCCTGATGCTCCTTTTATGAACAATAACTAAGGTGACAGTCACAGCCAGCTGCTGGGTTTCATGATGTACCCTGTTTTCCCCTGGTTACTCAGCTGAGGCCATTTGCTTTGTTTGAACAGACAACTAAGCAGTCATTATACAAAGCTTTTTTCACTTAAAATATAGAATGGATGCAAAGTATTTCAGCAGTTATACCCAAAGAAAAAACCTTATAGATTCACACACTCCGGCCAAAGAACATTTCACAGCGTAGCATACTGGAACAAACTTCTATAACCTCTTAAATGAAAGTATAGTTTATTATTTAATTGCTATTCAAAATGCTCAGCTATAATTCCTGCTCGTTAATAACCTGAAGTGTAATTTTTAGACCTTGTACTCTGTTGACCACTGGTGCCCTGGTATTCCCAGGGAGCCCTGGAGCCAAGCCTGCAGCCTCTGCGAGGAGCGATGCTGATGGTTGCCTACGAGAAGGCAGCGACACAAACTACAAACAAAACCCTACTGAACACAGTTCTCTGGCTTGACAGGGAGACACTCATTTCCCACACCCCATCACAAATCAGTCAATTCAACACAAAGGCACAAAGGCAAAACCACTTCTATATTACTACACAACAAAGCTGAAAAAAAAAAAGACATGACAAAAATCTCATCTGTCTCTTGGTTCTGCTTTCAAGAGATGCTTTGCAGTGTGATGAAAGGTGCCCAATTGTGTGCATCGTCGTAATACAGCACTTCCAGGGCTGCATAAATTCGTGAAATGCAAAATTTCACTCACATCAACACCAGCTTTGTGACTGTAGATCTGATTTCTTTTAAGAATCTGCTGACATAGATATGCCTAATTTGTCATTTCCTTGTACCCTGGAATATTGATTTTTTAAGTCCTCTTAAATGTTTTAAGCCAACATCCTCCTCCTGAGAGGGCCTGCTAACATCCAAAATGCTGTGACCTAAGTAAAATAAACCCATGATCTGCAGGCTCTTGCTTTCATAGCACAAATCCACACACAAAATTAATGTGTGTACTTCATTACAGCTGCCAACTCTGATTCATTTTGTTCTTCGGACCCAGAAGGAGAACAAGACAGAGACTGACATGTTTGTTCACACGAAAGAAAAACAGAAGCCATGATGCTCTCTGGTTGGAGACCTGTGATAAAAGGCCTATGGGCCTAGAGGTCAGGTTTTGCTCTCTGATGCAGGAAATCAATGGAGGTTGCACGTGCATCTGTGAAAGCAGAATTTAACCTAGGATTTTGCCCTAAGACTTATCTAGTCCTTCGTAAAAATCATTTAATCTACACTAAGAGAGATGGAGACATTAATTACAGGCAGGGACAGAGTTCTAGATTAATGAAATTTTGCAGTCTCCAAAAAAGACCTAGCTTTTCACCTGTTCCACACATAATTTCTAGTTTACCATACCAAAAGATCCAACTAATTCAAGAGCTCGGTATTCATGCCAAGCCATCATTTTCTTTTTAACATTGGTGGCTGATGCATAGACATTTATAACTTATTATTTTGCAGAAAGTTTAATATGTATGAAATAAGAACCCACCTTGACAAGTTCAACATTCATTTTAAATTCTGTTAAGCAGGTATGATATAGATAAAACCCTGAAAACACTGAACGATTTCATCTTATTTCAAAAGATGCTTGAGGTCCAGGTATCTATGGCAAGTAAATTACATTTTTCACCCTGATCAGCTAACGTAAGTTCAATACAATACACTCTCCACTGAACTTCAAAACATGCTAAGTTAAAGCATGTCAGCCAAAGTAAAACCTAAAAAACTCACACATTCTATTTTATGTAGTGAGATGCTCAAATTCGAGCCATTAATCTAAATTAAAATTAGTGATGAAAATTAAATGCCCCCATGACAGAACTTTAATTCTAGCATGGGAGCAATCCAGTTTCATGAAGACAGCCCAAACTTATGCCAATATAAAAATAGGAAGAATCATATAACACTTTTGTAAAGGTCAGAACTCAGGGGTCAAATGACTCTCCCTTGATAAAAAGTCCACACCATTTAAAAATTATTTTGATGTAGTATCTTTCTACCAATGAACTTGTGTTCTTTCTGAAAGTCTTCTAAGCAGTATTTTCCTTAGTATTACTGTTTGGAATGTTGCCTTTTTGAATGGAATGCCCCTTTTCTTGCAGGACTTCCATTTTCATTGTGAAAGATAAAAATGCTTAACTCTTCAATGGAAAGATTTATGGTCAGTTAATAAGGCTATCAAGTAGCTTTTTCTTATGTTAAGACTTTTTAGAAATGGAACAGTCTTTGTTTTTTTACATAATTTTACATTAATTTTAATTATTTTTTTCATTTAAGCCTCAGCATTATTCAGTGTTACAAAAGCCTAAAATAATTTTATTTTTGTCCTTCGAAGTTGTTGTTTATAAATATACAACAGCCAATCAGAATAGCACCACAATCACATTAGTTCTGCTGTATCAAATCAAACCCTGCAGCGAGAGTTTCTTTTCTTCCCTCTTTCTTTTCCTTAAGGAACAGCGGATCTATAGATTTCTTTCTACATTAACCCAGAAGCTGATTCACTGCCTGTTGCCCGACCTTCGTATGACAGCTCTCACCTTTCAGCTCCCGAGGATCTGCGGGCAATCCGGTAGCTGTGCCAGTCAGTACAACCCCATCAGCCAGGAAGAGCTCGGCAGCCGAAGCGGTCTCGGCCACGCTGACATCTGCCGTCAGAGCGTGAGCACTGTCAACAGCAGGAACGTACCCTGTGGTTACTGTCGGCACACACATTTGTTATCCATCTTGTTGAATGTTTAGACTGCTTTTCTTCATCTTCCCTGCTGTCAGAACAACCAAAGGCAGTCTTTGTGAGAGAGGGTAAGTGTCCTGTTTTAAATTGGGAAGTAAAATTGCAATACGAACAAGAGGAAAAAACCCAACCTTTTCCATCAGGGAACCATAATTGATCGGTGTATTGTTGTGGGTCTCCTGTCTCTAAAGAGAGCTTGCTAAGTGTGAACTACCAAGTGTCAATTGAGACAGCTGCTTAGATGTTGAGCACCTGTATTTCAGAAACGTTAAGCACACGCGGCGCTCTGACTTCAAGTGGGAGTTGTGGATGTGCAGTCATTCACAAATGAGATTCTGTTGCCTAGAACAGAATTAACACCCTCCACTTCATTTCATGAAGTCCAACTAACAGAAAGTATAGTTATTACCTATGATATAATCACAGGAATCATCTTACACAGCAGTTACAAACATCAATTACCTGCAACCTAGCTTTTCAACAGTAGTCTTGGATACATGGGTGACACACTTTGTCTGAAACCTATAGCAATAGCAGCTTTTAATTTAAACGGTTCTAAACCTTGAAAGAATTCTAACCATTGCTGGTTCCACACCTGACTTTGTTGTTTCCGCAATTCCATTTAAGTAGAAAACAATGGCTATGCCAAAACAATGCCAACATGTTGCACTCATGAGTGGTGATGGAGGCAACCTCTTTCTCGGATCAGCCTGGATGGACAGCGCTCCTGGCCAGGGTGGGGGCGATGCTCTGGGCACACTGGGAGGCAGCACGTGTGTGCAGTGCATTCTGCTCACGGCAATGGATGCCAAAGAAAGAGCACTGACCCCCTTTCTGCAGCTGGAGAACCGCAGACCTAACTACATAATACATACGAGGAGGTTGAAACGGCGCTTAAGAGTAGTGGGCACCCTAAAGGTAGCACATGGAGGGTAGCGGTAACACAGCGAGTAGACTACAAAAAAATAGGTTTTCCCCATTTAAAGAGCAGGCAGCTAGCAGCTCTCAGTGGCAGGGACATTTTTCTACATTAAAAAACTCAAACAAGTCCTTTAACATTTCCTTCTCAGCTTATGAACCTGCCCAAAACAAAACCCTCTTTTCTTTTCTTAAAAAGCAAACCCTTTGAACAACAGGAGGTATAATCCAAATACCAATTCATCAGTTGTAAAGACAAAGAAAAAAATTAATTACATGATGCAATCAATTTTTTTTTTTTTTTACAAAAAAGTCTAATGCAATGTATTCATATATACACACATACATATATGCATATATATAAGGAAATCATTAGAAAGAAACCACTCTGAAAGGACCTTAAAAGCTTAATTTGACAATGCTGCATCGTTGCCTTTCTATTTTGAAATTTATCACCTGTTTATTAGCTATTTAAGATCTTCCAGACTTGGTTATTCTCATGATTACCCACATACTACACACAAACATTTTAATTAGGTTATTTAGCATGTATAATACATAACACTTGAGCAGTTCTTCTAGGGAAAAAAACCCAAAGAGTGACATCTAAATAGCTGAACGTACCATGTGACAGTTATGATAAAATATCAGCAGAAAAGAAACTGGATTCATCTGTCATAAATTCCTTCTGTTTGATAATCACGGAACATAATCTGTACATAGACAGCACTGATTTAAGTAGAAGAAATCAGTATTATTGGCAGGAAGAAGAAAAAAGAGAATAGCTTTTTAAAATGCCAAAATATTATGATTTGGATGCTTTTATACGGCAACTGCTTGCATAACTAGAAATAACCTTGGATGCCTAGCCTCCAGAAACAAAATTTATTTAAACATGATAGGCATACACACAAATATACAAAATCTCACCTAACACCAGATGCAAAACTTTGAGCCTGCATTTATAAATTCTCAAGGTTAAACTGCAAACACCACAGATGCAGCAACCTGCAGCTTACAGGTGCAAATTTATTTTTAAACATATCCCTTAATAGCACTGCAAGACCTTGCTTGAACAATAAAGTTCTCCTTATATCATTAACTTTCCTGACACTAAATAGGCATTACAAAAAATTAAGTGTATCAGAAAATGGAGAAAAATATAAGAAAAATTAGAAAAAATTAGAAAAATAAGAAAAATATGTAATGATTATTACATTCATATTTACATAAAGTATTGCTTGTATTTACCTATGTTTCTTTTTAATATCAGCAAAAATCTGAATGTTCTCTGCTCCAACTTGTTTTCTGTATCGTAGCAGGTCACCTGCACAGGCATTTATAATCCCTTCATCAGCAACATGCGAAAACACAAATCCTTCAGCCCGGATAAAATCAAGACCTGAAAAAGAAAAAAAATTACCAATATCTTAGCTAAAACTGAAAACTGAAAAAACTCAGAAATACTAAATACAAATAAATCTCCACCTTCCTGCCCCTCTTATTTGATCCCAACACAAGTTGTTCCATATGCTCTAGGACTAACCAACCTTGCTTTTCCATATATTTAAGTTTTACATTCTTTATTTTCACCCATATTCTCCCAGACTCCTTCTTTCCAGCTTCTTACCTTCAACTCCCATCTCTCCCATAGAGCCCACCAGTTTTCTCCTTATCCCCACGGTTCTTTCTCTTCCCCAGCCTCTACTGGTTTGTTCCTGTATGTCTCAGAAAAGGCGGCTGCACACCCTGCCCTGCCTCTTGCCAGGACGTGCCAGTGGCCACGTTCCAACAGAGCTGCAGGTAGGTCAAACACGGCTCCTTTGTCCTAACAATGTGTCTTCTCTGCAAAAAGGGCCATTAATTTGGGCCTCTCCCCTCTTTCCAGATACCCTTTCATTGTATTACTTCTTTCCCAACATCTATTCTCCTGTTAAATATGCCTGAAGTTGGCCATCAGGTCAAAAAGCATCAAGGACATGGACAGAGGAATAGCATTGTCTTCTCTCTTTAGAAAATTAGCCAAGAAAACACAGCCTACAACACATTACATACAACTTGTTTGACTTCCCATCTAAATGTAGCTTCCCTTTTCTACACAGTACCATATCAACAAATTATTTCTAGAGCTCTGCCAAAGGTACAAAAAGATAAGCTTTGGGAAGAGTGAAACATTTCCCCCTCTACTCCAACCATCAACTTGACCATGTCTTAGCAACATGGTTTCCACCACATTAGTTCATTTTTTGCACTAGGAAGATTTTGTGGGACAGATACTTAAGAGGAAGATTACGAATAGCAATGACTTCACACAGGCCATTCATCTACTCTCAGGGACCCCCTACACAGCCTTGAAATACCTGTGTTGAAATACTGAAGCTTTGGGCCATGGTGTAAAAGCCCTCAGCTGAGAGGCACAAGACTGAATTCTGACTCACTCAGTGTATTCTCCTCTCCAGTCTTTCATAGCCTAGAAGTTTATTTCACCTGTCACTTAATATATGTGTAAAAGCTCTGCCTCACCTTGTGCAGCTTTTGCAGTTCTTCCAGTTTGCTTTAGAGGTCTTTTCCAAGCCCTTCTGAAGCTCTACTGATGCTCCAGCTTTGGAGTCAGCTGCACGTTTAATTAGAGCTGACATCATATGAAGGAAACCAACGCATGCAAAAGCAGCCATCAAGAATGCAATCCCACCCACCGGAGAACTGCTTAGGCAGCAGAAGCCTCACCTTAGCACATTTCAAATATAACCATAAATGATTTTAAAATGTATTTACCAAATGACAAGGTGTCTGTTTATTTTAAAATTTCAGTTTCGTTCCAAAAGCCCTGAAGTTGCAGAAACAAAAGCTTATGCCCGACAGAGAAGAGCCTGTATTGCTTAGCAACACAGACTCCAGCTAACAAGAAACATCACAGACGGATGCCAAATCAAACGCGAGCTGTCCTGTGCCTTGAGATTAGTGGGTGAAAAGCATGGAGTATTCTCAGGATCCAGAGACAGGAGTGTGCCACCAGTAGAGTTACAGGTACTAGTAGATGCTGGGTAATAAACCCAGTGCAAATAGCTAGATTGAAATTTCTGCATCGAAGAACAAAAGCTCTAAGTTCTATTTAAATCACCCAAATTACAGTACAATTCAGAGTTAAATAAGAAAAATTACTTCTCCTCTAATCATAAGACTATTGATGAGCCTACATTTTCTCAGCAATCAAAATGTCTATCTCAGGACAGGGGCTGTTCATTGAGTAATTTCATTTATTGAAGTCACTGCTTATATGTTATTTGCTGGTTCTTGGTTTGTGTTTCCTTAACTTAGTAACTTAAGATTTTCTGCTAAACATTAGAATTGCATTTAGTTTAACCCAGCTGCACTCTCTGGGTTTTTGGGGACTATGAAAATACAAATTTTAACCAACCGTAATAGGTGCAGGCACCAAATCATTACTCTTCTGTTTTATGAAGCCATAATCAGATTCCGCTAATGAATTCATTTTTACGCTCATAAAATTGTGAGAATGATACTATTGCTTACTTTCACATTTGGCTAGTTGAAAAGTAATAGCCATTGAATAGTTAACAGGCAGCCCCATTTCTGACTTATATGAGAACAAAAAATTTTGTAATCTCACTGGAAAACAAGAACAGGAAATTTCCAACAAAACCTAATAAATATAACTTGAAGACTATATGAAGAACATGGAATCAAGTAACCAGCCACTGCAGGGCCTGTTGAAGGAACTAGAGCTGGTCTGTTCTTCAAAAGCTAGTGTTACTCCACTTACTTTAATCCTACTTAAGCAGCTTTACCTAAACAGCTGTGGAGGTCTATCAACGATAGAGCAAAAGTTTTTTTTCTTTCCTGCCCATGATAATTTTTGATTAAAAGGAAAACAATGGCAGACTGAAACACTTCTGCTGGGCGAGAAAATATTGCAAGACTGAATTCATGGAGGAAGTAGTACTTTTACTTTATCCATCTTAAATACTGCAAATGTGCCTATCGCTGCATTTTAACACCACGAAACAGCAAATTGGACGCAACCATTGAGAAGCCATTTTTCAGGCATCTTCCCTTCCTTTAGTTATGAAGTCAAAAGGAGCTCGGAGCTAGGATTTACTGAATTTCACAGAAATGGGATCTGGTCTCTGCAAGGCAGCAGCTCCTGCTTGCTGCTGAGTTTTAGATTTCAGACAAACATCTTTGCACTTACACAAAGGCAAGATGCTGCAGGTACCTTTACTGGTGGCATCTTGTTTTATATGCGCAGTAAACCCTGGCTCCCAGCTCTTCTTGCCTTCCTAATTCAAAAAGAATCCGAAAGACTGATTTTGTGCTGAAAATGAAAACTCAGAGGAGTAGCAACTTTGCCTGCTATTGATGCTAGAGGCATACAGTCTCCGTGCCGCAAGGACATTTTACCACTCAGGACATCGTCTTGCAGCAGCTACTTCCGCAGTCAGCCTGGATTGCAGGCCTGGGAGAAGCATCTCCAGCAGAGTCCATAGCACTTTGGACTCTTTGGACAGTTTGGAAGGGATGCTTCCCAAAGCACGTGCACTCCTGCTGCAGTTCTCAGCTTACCTGCCTCCCCCCACCACAGCATTAACAGTTAAAAAGAAAACCAAATAAGCAGTATACAATGCTGCCCAATTCTATCCCACCTTGAACAGCATTATGGGCTGTAGCAAGTGAATTCCTGTGGAGGACATGCTTGATGGTGGGTGAGGCAAAGGAACCCTCTCAGACAGCAAAGCTGTATTTATAAAAGACATGGAGATATCTGGATACCGGTGATACCTTCTGACACGAAGCCTCACTTAATCAGCTACCAACTGTGTCATTAACATTGATTAAGACTAATTCAGAAATGGGATTTCTGTAACATGTTCCTTGAAGAAAAAAAAGCAGTTTCACAGTCAGGTGGAGACGCAGTTGGACTAAATGATTATTTTAAGTCCCTTCCAACTGAACTACTCTATTCTAAATTTATGAGATGAGAAAAGATAAACTTAAAAACTGAGCCCTGACTCATGACAAGTGTAACACGGGCTCTCTCAGGTGCAGGGAAGCTGCACTCTATAGCAGACCCCACGCTCCTTGCTCTTAGGCACCCAGACTGAAGCTCTGGCCAGAACAGAAGAGCCTAACTTCCCTGTGGCCCACGTGCTTGGGTTTTCCACCCCGTGGAGCCAAGGTACAGCAGGGAGGGGTACCTGGAATATCAGAAGTGTTCCTGCGCATCACTACAGAGATATAGCTATGGGGACTGACTGTTTTATGCCTTGAAGAGCAGCAGATGGCTAGACTAATATTCCAAAATGGCAGTATTTCTTGAAATCTTTATTCTCACCATTAACTTTGTCTGCCAGTTATTTACTTCTCAATCACTGCTACATGTTGGTAACGGAGAATATGCAGAACGTGCAAAATAAAACAAGTGTCACCAGCATATACTCCCCATATTGTGAAGGCTCTGCATCTCCTCTGTCTGCAAAGGCTTATGCTGATAGATTAGAGCCAAGCAGAACAGCTCACTAATGCAAGGAAAAACACAAGTAGCAGCTGAGGCCTTTTGGGCAGTTCCTTTAGACACAACGGTCCCTTCTATATTGAGTAGTGCTTCATGATTAGCAAACTCTCAATAAAAGCAACGCCATGTAATTTGGAAGTGTATCAACAACAAACAACATGAGTACATGAAATTAACACAATGGTTAACTTCAGGAAACGAGACACACTGATAAATAAGGAAAACTAAACACTATGTCTAAATCTGACCCAGACTTCGCAAACGCACTGTGGACATTCCTGAGCACTGAGAAATGATAACCAGTAATATTTGCTAAACAAAAATAAATAAGGGAGCATTTCTATTTTTATCATCTCCCCTAGAAGTACTCCTAGAACCTGCTTATATACATCATTCTATTTCAACCACAAACAGATGTAGTTAATTAAATCAGAAACTACAAACAGGAAATTATACACCTCTAAAAAACACATGGTACACCTGTTAATAATGAACCAATTGAAAAGTAACCCTAGCAAACAAATTCTGACTTGCTTCTCCACAAAGAGCATTTTAGGAAAGAAGGAAGATAATACAGTCTTTGGAGGATGTCATTAAAATGAACTATTAAGAAGTGTTGTTTTTCTGAGTGTAAGTATTTGATATTAAGCTGACTTCCAGTCAGAAATAGAAAAACAAAACTGTGCTATTCTGTATTGTCTCTGTTTTGTGGTCTATGGTTCTTTAGGGACCTACTTAGGGATTCTACTGTATGTAGAAGAGTATAAAAATTGAACAACAAAGAACTTAATATTAAGAAAGGTGTGACATGAATCTCCCCAATTTGTCTATATAACTACACTAATTCTTGAGTGGGCTAGAATTGCCATGTCTGCCCTTAGGACCAGAGGGAAATCTGGCAGCTTTCAGCATACTGTATGGAAGGCAAAAGCAAAGATCAGACGCCGCAATGCTGGTTTGTGGGGCAGACGGGGGGGGAAGATGGGCCCTGCCCGAAGCCCGCAGCAGGAGGATGCCATGGCCTGCCAGATGGATGCCCTTGGGTTTCTAGCCCCTGTGGCGGACCTGTCGGTGCCCCGAACCGAGAGCATCCAGCCCTGGTGTAACAGTCTGCAATAACGTTTTGGAGCTGGGAGGATGTTGGCAACAACTGTTTTGGCTCACTAGTTGTTTTTTTGATAACATGAGGAATTGCTTACTTCTGTCAGAAGAGCGGAGATGCAGCAGTTCCCTTTTTCCTCAAGATCCCCCACTATTTTCCTACCACTGCCCCATACAGCGGGTAGTGGTGAAGCACCCAGCACGAACACGTTTTTGCTGGCAATCCTTCCTTTATGTGCCTAATTGAATAAATACATGTTTCCTAAAGAACCCAAGTAAACTTTAAAAACTGTCAACCTTCTCAGATGCCTCATCCCCTAATTTATTACTGTTATTTTCAGATTTATCCAATACCTTGTCAATATGCTAGGAAAACTCAGTAGTTTCATCTGTTCCTATTTGGCTACCCAGAACATGTTTATTAGCATAACCACATGTTGCTGATGTTGAGCTCCTTCTAGTCACACTGTAAACCTGCTGACTTTTCCCCCCCCTTTACAAAATAAAATCACTACCTTCACCTAGAGAACACGTATGATTTCCCATTGCAGTTCTCTCCAGAACAGTTATTTCTACCAAACATAGGAGTTTCCACAGGGAAAATGAAATGACTCTGTAGTAGCAGGACATGCTACATATGCTTTTTACCTAAAACACCTTCAGCAAGTATTTTCTGTAGTGCATACATAGCTCATACAGAGCTTGCTTTATTAATAGCCATCTATTAAAATTGTATTGACATTAAAGTCACTACTAAGTTGCTACAAAAAATACTCAAAGATTTGCTTCCTACAAAGTAGCACTCACTCTACCATGGTTTTGCTTGAAGTGATTTTCTTTTCTTTTTGCTTTCCTGTTCAGTGAACTTGAGACAATCATTTTTAGAGAAGTGCAATGAAATGCATTAAACACAGGCCCTTCCTAGCTGGTGTTCTCCAGTTACAGAGCAAATAGTGCAGAACAGTAGTAGAGCTGGGCAAAACCCAAGCCCTCCAGGAATACTCTCCCTCATTAATAATTGCTGAGAAGTAAGAGAAATACATTGTTCCCACACTATATCCCTTATTTAGTGATCAATTTTCCTCCTAAAAGGATGTATAACTCAGTAACAGTTTGACTACTGCTTTTAAAAATAAAATGTGTAAATATTTTCGCAAATGCATATCCACCTCAAGTATCTTACATGCATACAATCCCAAAAAACTAAAACTAGATTCTGTTAGCATTTTTATTTTAGGTTTCCATATAGGTTCTACTGCAGCAACAAAAATTAGGTTTTGTCAGTTTGTCAAGTAGCCAGGTACTTGAAAATGGCAACTTCTGATTTTAAAGCACTCAAAACAAATCAGAGTTCGAAACACATCTACTAGCAAGAATTCCCCCAAGAAAAAAGGAATTTAAGACTTTTAGAACATATTCAACATAGTTAAAACTGCCACTGCAGATAAGTCAGTCTACATTATTTTACCTGAACTATGATTTTCAGTTAACACCAGCATCTTTTAGTTTTGCATTCCTACAAAATTCTTCCCATCTATAACATTTGTACATTCAAAAGTGTGCAAGTTACTGTAATCACATATGCAACTTGGGCAAGAACAGGCATTAGCTCTCAATTTATGAAGTATCTAGGAAGTACAAGCCTTCCATGTTAAATCAGCCTCCATCTTTAAATCATGGAATGTTACACATGAAAAACTGAAACTGCTTCAGCAAGCAGTAGGAGCAGAAAGGTTAGCAAGTCTGGGATTCATGCAATAAAGATAGATTAATTTATATTTAATTCTCCCAAATGCAATTTAATTTTAAGTTGTTTGGCTAGCCGTACACTCAATTTCTTGTTATTATATAAAAAGCTTCATTCCATCCATTCGTTAAAAAAAGGCAATGAAAACTTAGTTTTAATGGATAACAGTAGTAGCAACAACATATAATTAGATGCTGAAACAGGATGCTTAACCACAGTGGGTTAAATTGATGCTCAAATATAATTTAACTGAAGTAAATAGAGTTACACCAAAGGTGGCTTTTAGACATGAGTAGGTTTAAACTAATCATTATATTTAGACAGGTTTCACCTAGAAAGCTGCAGCAGCGGCCTTGGGATTTTTTGCTGCCTCCAACTGAAGCAGCACGCAAGTATCATCTATTATAATCAAGCAGGCATCTTTCTCAAAATCTAATTTCTGCTTTTTCAGGGTACAGTGAGCTTTTCATGTCTCATTTTTCATAGTACCTATGTTAGTACAATGCACAATTTGCAGAGAGTAAATGCCATAGCAAACAACAGTAATAACTGATGAGTCATTTCTATTACCTGCAGCAAGAGCAACGGCTATCGCCTGTTGATTCGCAGCACATAGGATCTGGACACCCAGCGCGAGGCGGGGGCAGGCTTGTCTCACCGCAGCGCTGATGACGGTCATCGCTGATGTTATTTCAGGCCCAGGACGCACCGTGTAAGGGAGATCATGCATGTTTTCTACTATCAAGCCATCCTGTGGAGATGATTATAAAGAAATATGATTAAACTACGAGTACGAAAAAAAGGAACGCAAAAAAACTATGGCTAGTTTACCATTACACTCTTTTGCATTAAAAGACACGCGAGTTTAAAGGTTTTCCTTCAAAGGAAGGATTACCTACAGTAAATGGTGTTGATGCACACAACCACTTATAAAAGTGCTTTCATCAACAGCGTGGTATTTGCAGGGAAATCATGAAGAGAAATAAATGTGATTTTTAACTATACATTCATCAATTGGTTTCTTTTGATCCATCCTCAAATGTGAAACATAGGCGAATGAGTTAAATCTTATACCTCATTAAAAACAGTGTAAAGTCAAACTTCAATTATCCAAGTGGAATATAGCATATTGAGTATGTTTGGATAACGGAGGATTTAGAGATAATCAAGGCAATTTTCAATTCCATTAATGTCAGCAAGCAACTGTTATTTTGGATAAATAAAGGTATTTTTTGTTTGACTATTATTGTGCCTATTCACAGTATGCCTAATACTACAGTATGAACTATTGATATTTCTCCCATTCCAGATTCAGAATTACTTGATGGAAGATATTGCTATTTATTATCTACTCTACCTCTCACTCCACGCAGACATACTCTTAGGAAACAATGGTGAGATGATAAAATACTCCACTGATATAATTTATGTGGTTTATTGAAAATCTTTGTACATTATCTGGAAGCTTGTACTATTCCAATCATTGTGTAGTATATACCAGAAAGTTTTCAACAACTGAAAATCATATATAATTTTGTCAAGGACTAATAACAAGAGTAGAAGCACAGCCTTGACAAGTATTTCAAGCCTTATGTTTTGCATTTGCAGTGAAAATGTTAAAAGAAGCTAGAAATTTTTCACCTGCTTCAATCCAGAACTACAAAAAAGTTTAATAGACAAATTAATTGTATATATAGAAAATAAATTCCACGCTCTCTCTGGAGCTTTATCACACATCTTAATCCTTTAAAATGAGAGCTTTACATTTCAAAGATATTGTAACTGAACCAAAACAGAAAGAACATTGGGGGTGGGGGAGGGAGAGACTAACGCTAGAGATTAAACAAAGAAGTTTGGTTAATAGTAACATAGAGAATCAGGAAGGGGAAAAAAAAGGTTTCCTTTTTTAAAAACTTTCATATGTAACGCTTCTTTAATCTTTGTTGTAGTGTAGAAGCCCTTTTGGCAGTAAAAGATAAGGCAGTATATAAAATGCAGTCAGCATTTAATGGCTGAATTACATGCTAAACCACAGACATCATAAATGAACACCTAACATGGAGGATAGGGAAAACTGAGAATGGAAATAATCCTGTGGAACAATATGGTCAGTGCAAGCACACAACCCGCATACTTTCAGTGCACCAGGGTACAGCTGCCTTTACCAAATGACTTACAGCTGAGTATTTAAATACACAAAACGCATGCCCCCTTAAAAACAAAAGGACACAAGCTATTAATGGAAAAAGTGAACTAACATTATGAGCACCCAAAATTAGATCTGCGCACTATTTTGTGCTGCTCATCAGCATATTTAATTAAAGAGTTCCAAGTCCAAGAAAACCTCAAATAGGCAAAGGAAAAACAGATATGACAACTAAGCAAAACATGTCCTTAATTTTATTTCTATGTCCAGTTCAATGTATAATCTAACATCCACACTTCTCTACCTGTGATGAGAGGTAGTCATATGACAAAGATGACAACCAGTCCTCAGAAAACCCACAGCATTTTCAGAAATGAAAAAAAAAAAAAAAAATCACAAACTTTTAGTCCGTTTCTCTGGAATGACATCAGGAGTGTTCCAACAAACCTGAACCGACCAAATGGTCTTGTACCTCAGGCACAGCTACCGAATCCTTTGTGGTACCAACAGAAAGAGAAATCCCTTAGCCTTTTGCCTGCTGTACACATAAATATAATAGGTCTGTCTAAGAAAGAATGCAAAGTTTGTCAGTAGTAGTACGTGGCAAAAGGAGTAATGTGGAATTATAATATTTTATCAAAACAAACTCAAAAAAATGCAATGAACCCTCAAACCCAGGTAATTCCTTGAGGCCACAAAACCTGGAAGCCCTTGGCTCAAGAATGCTCTGCTTGGCAGACCTCACCAGAAGCCGGATATCTGGCAAACTCCAAGCTTATCATAAGGGCAAGGAGCTAGGATCTGCAAACCAGAAGCCCCAGGCTTTCAGGCAGTCAAAAATCAACCTCAACAAGACAGCCAGGAACAAAGGCGTCTGGGAAAGGGGCTTCAGATGCTCAGCTCCTCAAGAGCCACGCTAGTAGCTTAAAAAGCAGGAGAATGGGCTGGCAAAATTCCACAGGAATTCTGCAGTGAAACTGAGCTTTCTGTGAGCTGCTAGTACTTTGAGAGCTCAGGATTTGCATAAAACAAATTATTCCATGAGATACATTAATGAATTAATTCATTTTAAAATTAATTAAAAACCCTAGCCATACTACTGTGCATAAAAAGTATCTGATTGAATTCCAGTGCAAAATGCAGGCATATGGGAGGATTCCAATGTTTCTTTTTTCTGCCTTAAACTTACTATATTCACTTTTCAGCAGTTGTCTCTTCCTGTGGCCTCAAGGTCCACAGTTACAGTGAATATTTTTGGTATTACTTTAATAATGTGTTATTCTATTGGTACCATCCGATAGACTATGTTCTTTTGCATATTATGTTTTGTTTAATTAAAAAAGAACAACATATGTTCTGCAATACAGAGCTGAATTACAGATGCATTAACTCAAAGCTTTCTTTCATATTTTATATAAAAATATAACAGCACAGATTTCTGTGTTTACTGAATTGATATGTATGTAAAACAGACTTCAGTACTATCAGACATCTAATTAAAATGGTGGAAAGAAAACAGTTATGCTAAATTAAAGTTCTTGGAACTTAAGCTTATAGTTCAGATGTCTATGGGAACAGCTACTGTATTACACCCTCCAGAGCAGAATTTATTTGGATGGCACAAGATAAAACTCTCACAAATATCTTTTGTGTTCCTTTTCCGTGGAACACTAAGATGATTTAAGTGTTGCTTCTATATAATAGCCTTATTATAAGTAATTCTCAAACAATATATTTCCTTTTTACTTTGAATGACTTCTGAAGTGCTACATATGTGCAAAGTGCCTCTTGTATCACAGTTAGCTACTAGAAAATAGGTCATTTAAATAGCTCTCTGATTATATAGAAAAATAATTTCCTTCACTTTACTCCACTTACAGAAATGACCTATTAAAACACTTCAGCTGCACGCACACATATCACAGCAGAAAAGCCTCAAAAATAGTCACAACACTATAAACCACAACAGGTATAACGATCATACAAGCTTTAATTCAGCATCTACCCTAATGTAACTTTAACCCCAGCATTTCCCCTAACAGAAAGGCTTTACCTACAAACACATACATACTAATACAAAGCTTTGCAAGCTTAAAACAACTACTCTTTCCTACAGGGGGGAGGGGAGGATGTACCATATCCATTATTATACAAGCCCAGGTAAGCACCAGGACAACTACAGCCTTTCCCATCACCACAGTCATGTGCCCCTTATAAAGGAAATCAGGTGCCTCTGTAGAGTATTTATTTGCTGTGTCTAGGCACAGCTTCCTAGCAATTCCTTAAAACACTCTCCCCTCAAAGCAAGAGATATGGCCTTAATATAGATAAGTATATGTTGTGTTCTCCTGTATATACCATAGGTAGTAGTTGTGGGGAGGTTTGTCTGTTATTTTATTCTACTGTAATGTTGCTAAGATTTGAAATGTTAACTTCAGCAATCCAAGTGATAACTACCTACATGTTTCTATGCAAAAATACTAGTTTATTGTTTTAACTGTTATTAAACTCTAAGTAATTTGAATTCTAGCTATTGTAGCTATAAAAGTAATAGGATTGAAACTTCTCATTTTTAAAAAATGTTAATGTAAGACATGTACTACTAACTCCCCTTTGAGGTACAGAGCCAAAAGAAGGCTCAGAAGGATCAGAATAGCAATGAAGACAACTCCAGAGGCAGCCAACAGTAAGATTTTCTCTGGTTAAAAACACCATGATATTAGCAACTCAATGTAGCTTTATAACTTTGGGACTTTCTTTTTTTAAAAGAACTAGTTTCACTAGTCTGCTTTAATGTCAGCTACTCAAGTAGCTGCAGCTAAATAACAGCAACTAGTAGTAAAGTGATCTATATCAATAAAACCTGAGGCAACTTATGCTCTATTTTCTGGCTACAAAGTAAGCATCACCCAGGCTGAAGAGAATGAATAAAAGTTTACTTGAATATGTATTTTGCATTTTTCTTCAGCAAAAGCAGATACAAATTGGAGGGATCATAAGGCCTTCTAACTGGCTGCTTATAAAATCTTGTCTAGAGAATTTCATTGTTTAGCAATACACAAGTACAAAGCATATACATTTTAAGCACAGATGGCTTCCTAACTGAGCACTCACTTGTTTTCATTACTGTGCTCTAATATCACAAATCTTTCATATTTATTATGTTAAGCTGCTAATGTGCCAGACAAGTCACCTTTTTCTGAGTATACTAAGATTTACTTCCAAGTGCAATCCATATGGAGTAAGCAAGACCATATACTTTGTTTTTAAATGCTAACACCAATTCAAGCAACTTGAGATAATATGTAAACATCTAGTAGCAGCAAGATGGTTACGTATCTTCTTAAAAGCTACTGTAGGCAGCATTTGGAAATACTGTCAGTAGAAATGTCTGTGGGGAAAAAAAAGCTTTTAAGTTTCTAGCTCTTCTTCTACAAGAAAAACAGCTTAACAGTTCACTCAGAGCACTGAGTAGGAAAACCCAAATATATTCCCATTACAGAAGCAGAACAGTTAAGTTTGGAAGAGTGGCGATCTGTGCGCAAAAGCCAGGAAGCTCCTGAAGTATCTACTACGAAAACTTGTGTTTCACAGTAAGTACCAGTAAAAACTAAACAAGCAAATTGTAGAAAGTGTTAGGCAACCACACTGATATTTATGGAAGCTCTCCTGATTATCGCTGACCTTAACAGCATTAATGAAGGATTTTTGTCATATTGCGGTAACACTATTGCGTACAGACCTTTAGAATAAAGACTGGTGTGGAATATATACTGATGTTCTTGTGACTTCTACAGGAAATAGACTAAGCATAACTTTATACCCAAAACTTGTCCAAATGTGTAGAAGAATGACTGCATTCATCTCATGTGCCTTCCTCACAGGTAGGTTTACAAGTATGTTTGAGTTCAGAGACAGCAATGCAGTAGGAGAAAAGGTAAACCAGTTAGACCTGGAATAGCAGAATTTACTGCAACTTTTGGAAAGAAAATAAAGTATAAAATCCAAACTAAAAATTTGTGTTACTACTGTCTTAAAACTGGTCAGCTTTGTGCATGTCAGCAGTGAAAGTAACTGTCTCTGTACCCTCCCTCACCTTTAGGTATACTTGGTGTTTCTTCCCCTGCTGCTAAAGGTTTCAGTGTGAAAGAAGTATGTAAGGGAAATGAGTAAACAAGCACTGGAATGTGGGGCAATGCCTTTAGGAGTTAAAGATCACTTTTGTAACCACTTCCTCTAACACAGGAAGATGGAGACTAGTACTTGCCGCTCTTCTGATGTAGATCAAATCATGTTATACCTCATGTTGATACTGTAACTGTAAAGACAAAATATGCAGTCACAGTACAGAATACAGAGCTATTGCACACCTGGTCTTTCAACATGCATGGAAAGGAAAAAAAAACTTAAATCATTTTGTACAACTTGCAGTTGGAGATTATTCTGAGTGGACATCTTGCACGTGCTCATCTGGTTCAGAGGCACTGAAGCCCACCTATGTAAATATCATTCTTCTGCACTACTGTTTATCATTTCAACAACTCTGTTCTCAGGATTCTTTTCTAATTTAGCCTTACCAATGCTCTGCCCTTAACTTACTTCATGTGACTTGTCTTGCATTTTGACCTTGGTCTTCTATAATTTAGACTAAGCTTTTATAATCAATTTTATTCAGTCTGTAAAGTATTGTTCTAATTCATGCCATTGGAAAAGTTTCAACTGGCTTGCTATTAAAGTTTTGCAGAAAACAGCTGCTCAGAGCAGTGATTAATTCTTCATTTAAGACATATTCAAACCTTGGACATTAAGACACCTCTTCACCATGCCAGAAAATGTACATAATACTGTAGGTAGGTCAAAGAAGCAGCACATCAACGCCCAAAGACAAGGTGCAATGAAATGTTTAAAACACGTCTGACCTTTCAAAAGGACACATACTCTGTTAAAATCTACTGACCTATGAAGATTACTACACCACTTTGGGACCAATGGCAATTCATTCAGTGGTACTCGCCTCTTCTTGCCTCTGGCTGAGACTGGCCTTTTGGGCTTTCTCTTCTAGATGCACAAAGCAGGCATGTTTGCTGCCAGGGGGCTAGGATAGAAGGGTTAAAAAGGGCAGAGAAGGGCCCAAGTTTGATGTGGGGTTTTTTTATCCCTGAATCTGTGCTGGTTTTGTTCAAACATAAATGTGGGGCAATCCTGCACCCCACCAGTGAGTGAGGTATGCATGCAGTGCCTCAGCTGCGCACGTGGCAGTCCTCCATGACTGTATGAAACCCGAGTGTTGAACAGAGCTAAAAATACAGTGGCTTGTCAGACTGGATGATGAAGCATTCTATACCCAGATACCTAGAATATCAGCAAGCATCTGTGTTGCAGTCAACTTTCCTCTTTTTTCTTTTTCCCACCCTAAATTTATTTGATTCTTACAAATTAATGGCAATTCAACTCAAGCAACTTGAATTACACAATTTGAATCTCAGCTTTTTCAATTGTTCTGGGTGCATGTGATACTTATATTAGGTTTTGTAATCTAGAGGGTCTACTCACTATGTTGAAATAAAAGATGGGGATTTAAACACCTTCCTAAACCGAGTGGTTTAAGATGCTTTTGATGAATCATAGACTCAATTTAAAATGTTGGCTACATAGAAGCAGCTTTATGTAAATGCTACCATAAGAAGGAGGAAACCAAAACTTACAACTCCAGCGTCCTTGTAAGCTGCTGCCTCTTGACACGCTTGATCAATGATCTGGGTCACTGGAAGAGAACTTCTTGGTGTCCCTGCAAGAAGAATGCTGCTTACTCCAGGGCACGCACAAACCAAAACCATATACAGTAATAGCTTTCAGGTAGGATAACTATAGGGATTGGCATAACTGAAATCGGGAGAAACAGGGTAAACTTGCTAAAAGGCTGCTGCATCTCCTTGTGACGTCTTAGTGGCATCTCTTTCTTTAGGTGAACTTGATGGATCTGCTGTAACCATTCAGCTCCTAAATCTAATTCATAAACCTGAGGAATATCTGCTATAATCTCTCATTGTACCAGGTCTGCTCTTAGCTTGTTATTCCTGTACTTATTATAGCTTATCCTGCATTAGTGATGCTCCAGGCAGTACAACCTGTGGCAAGACGGACCTCTAGGTCTGCAGAATACCTACGCTAAACACCAGTCAATTTAAAAGTAGTTAAAGCTATCTTAAACTCTAATCTGTAAGGTTGATTGTATCTAATCTTCAGTTTATGCACAGATTTTGTTGGGGTTCAACAGGTTTCCCTTAAGACCAACTGCAAAGTCTCTTCTGCTACTTGGGCTCCTAAAGCCTGGCCCTGAGAGCCTCAAACAGGGGCTGAGAAGAACCCTCTGACAACTTTGTTGGATGGTGTGATTTCACAGCGTGGGGAAAGCTGGCCATAGTGCCGGGAGGCTCCTTCTGGGCAAATGTGGAGCACGGTGAGCTCCGGGCACCGGCCTGCCAAGGGGAAGGTCAGCAGCTGTAATCGGCTCTGCTCACCCTGAGCCCCTGGAAGGTGGATGAGGAGGCCAGGGGGGACCAAACCCTGCCCGTGCCTGCGCTCCCTCTCGGGACCTGCGAGAGCTCAGCCCAACATCTCTCCCGTCCCGTGCCCCTTGTGCCATTCCCTTACCGTCGCCTCTCCGAACACCGAGGGGAGCTCGCCAGCGCCAGAACCCGGCTCCCCGTCCAGCTCCCGCCATGGAAGCGTCTCCCGCCTCTTTCACCCCCGGAAAGGGGAGATGCCCAAACCGCTCGGCACTTCACGAGGGGCCCGCGGCGGCGCTGGAGGGGATGGGCTCCCCGGGGAGCGGCCTTTGTTCGGCGGGCCGAGGGGCGGCGGCGGGGCCCGGGCCCGGGCCCGGCGGCTGGATGCGCCCGGCCGCCGCTTACCTGGCAGCGCTCCCACGTGCACCACCCCGACGACCGCCGCCTTCAGCCGCCCGAACAGCCCGGGCGGCCGCATGTCCTGCGGGAGCGGAGGCAGCGGGTCAGTGGCGG
>VZSF01008258.1:147879-183217 GCA_013398295.1 Chionis minor
GGGTGCCCGGCTGCGGGGCGGGGGGAGCCGGCGGGGCCGGCCCCGGGGCTGCAGCCGCCCTTTCCGCGCCGTGCGGCCCTTTGTGGGGGCTGGGGCCCGGGCCTGCTCGGCCGCCTCCCGCACGGTGCTGCGCTCGCCCCGACCCGGCCCAGGCGGGCACCATGCGCCGGGAGAGGTGAGTCCGCCGCCCGCGGGGCCCTGTAGGCCGAGGTCTCCCCCAGGCACCCCCGGGGAGGCTCCCGGCGGCCGCGGCTCCCGCAGCTTCTTCTCTCTTGGCAGCGACTGCGCGGAGGAGAAGGCTCCCGCCAAGGGGGACGGCGGGGCGGAGTGCGCCATGCGAGCCCGCAAGAGGAAAGCCGATGTGGCCACGGTGAGTGCCGGCCCGGCCCGGCCGGGTGCCCGCAGGCCAGCGCCTGCCCCGCCGCCGGGCTCGGTCCCCGGGTCTCGCCTCCTTTTGTTGGGTGGCGGGGGGCCATGTGGTGGCCCCGGTGCTGGGCCCGCCGGGGTCTGCTGCCCGGCCCCGAGCCCGTCGCCAGCCGTCGCGCATCCCCCGGCTCGAACGCCCACAACTATGTATTCCTTCTTGCAGTTCTTACAGGATCCCGACGAAGAAATTGCCAAAATGGAGATGACTAGAAAAAAGCAATATGAAAACCAGGTAACCGACTTGGCTTCAGGTCATACCCCTGTAATCTTACTTAACCCTGTTACTGTTTTGCAGTACCTCATTGTTGTTACGAAGGTGGTGCAGCAGATGCACAGCTACCGCGTGCTGTACAGCCATGGGCCAGGGGGACTGTCAACCCTGGCTGACGAAGAGTGCAAACCACTTCAGGTCATACAGGTTGCTTTGGAGCCTTTGCAAGAGATGAGGCCTGTGTCGCTCTAAAACATTATGTTAATACTTCAGTATATCCAACTGTCCTGGATTGCAAGGCCTGCACCTTACAAAAGCCTTAATAGGCTTTTAGGCCTACATGGAGGAACTTGCATTGACTTCTCTGGAGTACAGCCATGTGCTTACGTGCTGTACCTTGCAGGCCAAAGCACAAGGCACTTAAGCATGTGAGCAGAGTCGTCTTTTGAGATGATTCTCTTTGCAGTTGTGTTGCTATTTATGTATCACCTGGGACAGAGGAAAGATCTGCCTTTCCTACTACCATCAGGTCCATTCCTATTGATAAGCGTTGTTATCAGACTGATGGAGAGAACGAAGTTCCTAATTAGAACTTTAAAGTTTATACTAGATGTTAATGGGGTAGTAAGGTAGGCTTCATTTTTCTGCAGAACAAAGGGATGATTTCTGTAAAGTCACTTAGCTGTGGGAATGCCATGGAGGTCAGTAGTGACCATAGCCAGTTTTTTCAGGAAGACGTTTAGAATGATCCGAGTTATGAAGTCAAAACTAACTCTAGTGGTGTCTTCTTGTTCCCTTTGTGCCCTTATTTGAACCTTAGATGCTGTTGGTATCTATACTGGATGCTATGTTGGTGTATGGTATTGAAAGCATGATGCTTTTGTACATTGAGATACCCACTCTAAATAAAACAGAGTAGCCTGTTTCTGAAATAGGTTTATTTCCCCCACTTTGTTTTTTCCTGCACGTGCACACACATGCTTGCTCAGTCACTGTCACTAGGACTTCAGCCTGTTAACACACATGCGGGGTGATACTTAAGCTGCAAAAGTCACGATCAGGGAGTACAGACCGTACTCATTTGGCTATGCATAATGTGGCACATCTAACCAGAAGTGGCAGCTGGAAGTTCTAAGACTAAAGTGCTACCATAACAGATGGGCATCATTGTTTGGAATGGCCTCTGCTTGTTGCAACTGCGTATACTAGTTATCAGTCAACATATTAAGCAGGGCTCAAATGGTGAGCATTTAATGAGGGGATCTCTCCTTCCCTTCTGTCTTTCTTTTGTGCAGTATATTAAACTAATTTCTCACTTTTGACAAGGAAGAGCTGCCTGTCCTTCACCACAGCTCTCCTTCACCGAAAGATCCATTCAGTTTGAGCTGAGCAACGGCTTCTTGTGCATGTTTATTGCATAATAGTGAGGTATTGTTAAAAACCCTCACTAGGGACCCAATTTTACCTTTTTCCAGAAGGACAGTGGAAAGAGACTTGAAATATATTTTGCGTACATCGACCTTCAGATTTGAAAGTAGATAAAGACTTGCAATTTCTTGTTCTCATTTGTGTTCCTGGCCTCATAGCCATTCAATGTTACTTTAGGTACGATATGTAAATGAAAATTTAGATAATTTAGGCAGTGGGCATCCAAAATGTTTACTTGGGGATTTTTCAAGTTAAGCTTAGTATACTGGTGGGATTTGGCCCTTTGATTCTGTAAACCATAAATAAAATGGGTACCTGTATATCCGTCCCTACATGGAGAAGGTTTTTTGTTGTGACAAAGTAGCCAGATTGTTACAGATCTGTTTAAAAAAAGCTAACATTTGGCTGCACAGCAGCAGCTCTTCAGTCTATGGTGTGACACAAGCTATCCTCTGATATAAATTGCCATGGGCCACTAATGAGAATATGTTTACGGTTCCAGCAGCAGTATAGCAGGCTTGTATGATAGCCAGTGAGATAGTTATTCTGTTGAGGCACAACAATTCTAAAATGCAAGTAGCTATAAATCCACTGCAGCCTATACCACATGACTTCTACATTAAATAAATTGTTTACTGACACTAGTTTATGCACAAGGCAAAATATCATAGTCACATCCCACTTTACGGCATCTTCATAGTCAATTCATTAGTTTGCTTCTGTTGAACATAAGGCCTGAGTTCTTAATTAGGATGCCGTTACCCTTTATGTGATGAAAGGGTGGCTATATCATCAGGTTTGTGACAGCAGAATATCGCATAAATTCTGTGTTTGATTTTAGAGAACTGGCAGTGCTGTAATTCTGCTAGCAATTCTCATGTTAATTCTGGCTGCTTTCTGTGGACGGATACACTTCCAAGGCTCTGTGTAGAACAAAATTCATCTGACTATATTAGAGTCACCTGTGCAATTGTGATATGAATTACATGGCCACCTCCATCTACAGTGGAGAATTGAATCTGGAAGTTAGTTTCTTTAGATGAAACTAACTAATGTTTTCAGGTGAAAAGGAGGAGTAAACTCTCAGGAAACAGTTTTGATCAATTTCTCACTACACATTTCTACAGAATCCAGTCTTACTGTTGTCAAAATGTTTCACTTAAAATATCCTCCAAAAAGTTTCTTTAACTACTCTAGGTTATCTTTGGAAGATCCAATTTAAAAGACCAGAACCCTAAAAATCAACTTACAAGTCAAACAGATAAAGAATGTAAACTGTATCCAAGTTGAGAGCTTGACTTGGCCTAAATCTGGGGTGGGAAAATATTCAGACTCTTTAGAAAATTAAAGTAGTAGAAGCTGCTATGCTATTCAGAAAGAATTAGGAAAACAATGTGAGTTGCTTTTCTTGCTCCTGTTTATTGATTCTGGAATCCCCTTCTGAGGGCAATGAACTGTACTTCAAACTAATGCATCCTCTGAGTGAAAAACAGCTAGAATTTATAGGTCTTACCATTTCGGATGGGCAAGCTAAGGCTGCAGTCTGGTAGTTGATATTAATGTGGCTTGGTTATGAGGTGCTGCCTTTCAGGGTGACACAAACAGGATTGTCCTCCTCCTGTTCCTCTGCCTTCGATTTCCATGCTGAAAATCCTCTGACCTTGCTGTTTGAATGGGTTATGGGTCACCCTCTTCCTCTGCTTTCCTCTGCCCTCCTTGCCCTGGTCTGTGGAAGCTTGTTCTGGTGGTTCCCAGCTCACGTTTTGATGCACGACTGTCTCAGCAGCTTGTTTTCTTAGGTGTGGCAGTTTCACGGAAGGCTCTGCCTGTAACCAATAACCCCAGTGGTTGCTACCCACTCCATTTTGTGTCAGGCCTATATACCTGAAGGATCTCCGAAAGATCCATTTAAATGAATGTTTGATGTATCAGTGAATGATGACATGCTGCAGAAAACTGAGGTGTGGGAATGTTTGAGCTTTAAAAAAACCCCTACCTCTGAACTCCTGGGTTTTCTTTTTTTGGAGCTGTATGGGCTTACCTGCTCTGATGGATTTCTTTGGTCACCTACCCTATGCCGTTCTTGGTGTTCCTTCTCCTAATGAGCATTCTCGTGTTCTCGGATCAATTTCTCCAACCCGTATCTAGTTCTCAGGTCTGAAATACAGATCTGTATCTCTGAACAATTGTTCTGTTCCTGTATCTGGAATGTTACTGTGGGTGTCACCAAGCTTTCTTGCTGGGCTCCATATAGGCTTGAAGAGGCAGTTTTCCCCACTGATTTTTGGCTTGCATCCTACTCGGCTGCTAGTTGCCTCAGAAGTAAGCCCAGGACCATAGGATTTCCTCCATTAGTCTGTGCAGATTCTCTGTAACATCTGTCGCTTTTTGGCAGCTCTCTGCTTTCGGGTTGGCTCTGTGCAAGCCCAGAGGAAGCTCTTCATCATTTCCTCACACCCTCCCCACCTTAAACTGTTTCTTTTTTCAGTGGTGGCTCCCATTTCCTTACAGTTACAGTGTGATTATAATGCAGTTTCTTGGTATTGTTTCTTAGTTTTGGTTGAATGTCTTGCTAAATCTGCTTTAAAGACTTGAGCGTGATAATACGGTCCTTCCCTCAACCAAAATCCATGCCAACCCGTGTTCTCTCACTTACGCTAATTTGGACTCCTGTCTCCCCTCCTGGTAGCTTCTTGCTTTTGAGGGCCCTGTGCATTTGTTTCCTTGTCTCTATCTAAGCTATATCTTCTGTGGATTACATCTTTTCCCCAGTTGTCTTGGTGAGTGATATTATCTAGTCAAAACCTTTGTTTATATTTCTCAAAACACCTAAGAGGCTCTTGAACCTTCATTTATATTTCCTTATTGATGATTGGGGGTGGTGACATCTCTTAAATCAATTGTCGTTGTTGCTGTAGCGTAGTATGTAAGGTATCTACTTCAGTTGAGAATTCCGTGGAGGGGATCCCTTGTCCTTCAGAAGCTGCTGGTGTAGTAGGCACCTTTCAGTAGATATTATACAATGTCCTGCTTTTCTGTTGGTTTGCTGATTAACTGATAAAGCAGCACTTCTCCAAAGGCTGTTGGCAGCTGGGCTTGCCGTGCAGTTTGGAGGACAAAGTGTGACTAAAGTCTAGTTTTGAGGGAGGACAAAAATTAACTTAAAGCAATGCTGATGTGACACTTACTCAAACTTTCAGTTTGTGAGGAATCTGTCATTTTTAAGATAAAGATACTATTCCCTCTTTTTGTCTTCTTCCATCCAAATTAAATCGTGGCATGGCTGGGTATGTAGCTGTGCTAGATTCGCATGTAGAATTCCAAGAAGAAAAACTACCCATCTGTGTGTCAGTAACTCAAAAGTGCAAAGCAGTCTTAGCTGTGAGTGAACTGTGAAATGTGGTTTTGCTTTCACTGAGTCAGTGGTTTCTGTTTCTGAAGGCTGGTGCTAGAGGGTAGCCATTTTGCTGGAAAGTGATGTCATTTGTAGCAAGGACAGGGCAAAAGTCAGGTGTGGAAGCTTCTTTGTGAGAGGCAAAATTTCATGTAGAGCCTTTTGCTTGTTAGCACCTTCTTAATTTTTCTCAAAGCACATTAGGAATCTTGTTAGGGAGTTTTGTCCTTTTAGTGCTGCAGAACAGACCAGTTTGCAGCAAGATGGCTGACTTCACTGTTAGGCAGAAATGCCAAATTTTAATGTACTTAGGCATGATGACATGGGGCTGGCTTTGTATTCTACCACAAAATAAAACAATCCATATTTTCCTGGAGAACTGCATGAAGTGTACACCAAGATCTCTTTTAACAGAGTTAGGCAGGAGAAAAGTAAACCAAAACTTAAGTTCTGGTCCAAATATGTGTATGACAGGTGAAGTGTCAGATGACTGATGTTTGCAAAACTTGGAAAAATTCTGTATGTGAAATGGTTAATTTGATACTTCAGTGGCAATTGTTTAACATGTACTTGCTTGATTCTGAAAACAGTTGTACCATAAGTGCTTTATTTTTTCATCATAGCACTGCAAGATGAATGAGCAAGCAAAATAGTAGTTCATAGAATTTTTCTATGTTCATTGTCAAGGTTGCTTGGCATCAAACTGTGACTTCAGGTGTTGTGTCTACATATTTCTTACCAGAAATCCTGAACTTGTATTTGTATAATTATAATCACAAATGGGGTTTTAAAGTTCTGTATGTTTATGCCTTACCTGAAGGCAAGCATCTTGCATTCATGCAAAATATTTTTGGTAAAAACAAAATGCAACATGGCAATAGAGACACTGACTTGGATATTCTTCCATGAAACAGTTGTGGTCCTTCAAAAGGAGAACAGGGTAAATGTTCTTCAGCTTTAGTCACAAACTCTATCCTCTGAAAATAAGCACCACCCATGTTCTACTCAGCACTGGTAAGGCCACACCTGGAGCACTGTGTCCAGTACTGGGCTCTCCAATATAAGAGAAACTTGAACGTACTGGAAAGAGTCCAGCAAAGAGCCACTAAGATGATTAAGGGACTAGAGCACCTCTTCTGTAAGGAGAAGCTGAGGGAGCTGGGACTGTTTACCTGAAAAGAATGTTCAGGGAGGATGTAAAGAAGATGGAGACAGGCTCTTTTCAGTGGTGCCCAGTGATGGGATAAAAGGAGATGCTCGCAAACTGAAGCACAGGAGGTTCCCTCTCAGCATCAGGAAACACTTTTTTTATTTTTTTATCTTTTTTAGTGTGAGCGTTACCAAGCACTGGCACTTGTTGCCCAGAGAGGTTATGGAGTCTCCATCCTTAGAGATACTTAAAAGCCATCTGGATGTGGTCCTGGGCCACTGGCTATGGGTGGCCCTGCTTGAGCAAAGTGGTTGGGCAAAATGACCTACAGAAGTCCTTTTCCCTCTCAATGATTCTGTGCAGTTTAAATAGATAATCGTAGTCTTTGTCATGGTTTCTTGTCAATGTCTTCTATTTACAGCTAAAATGATTATTTAAAAAGGCGTAGTGTAAAATCTCATATTTCCTTTAATAGCCATCCTGGAATACTGTTCCCAAAAATGCCCATACACTGATTCCTACGCCGGATAAAGATGATGATCCAGTTGGTGTTGATTACTCTCACTTTATACATCTAAGTGTTGTTCCAACTAGAGCTTCACCATTACCAGTTCTAGGGTAAGTGTGCCGTTCTGCTGCTGCTTATCTGCCTTCCTGCTGTCTCATGATTTGAGACTAAATATATTGATCTGTCTTAGATGGGCAAACAGAGAGGATGTATGGAAAAACATGATAAACAAAGAAGAGGCATATGTGAGGGATAAACTTTACATGCAAAGGCACCCTCTCCTGCAACCGAAAATGAGAACTATCCTTCTAGACTGGCTAATGGAGGTAAGTGTTTCCCTGATTGTGAGTATTCCAAGTGCTTTTGTGGAAGTGTAGTAATAACTGTCACAATCTTTGCATAACCCACTTAGCACTACGCACTTGTCTTAAAGTTTGTCAATGGCACCAAACTTAAAAAAAGAATATGTAGTGGATTGAGCTGATGGTGTAAAAAGTGACAATATATTCTGATATTCGTTTAGACTGATAGTGGATAATAATCAATTTGTCCCTAAAGCTCCATGATGTAAGCGTTTTAAGGTCATAATGTGGATAAAAGCTGCGCAAACGATTATGAAAGTCACTGTAAGAAGGAAGGTGTGGTGACTTAGAGACCAGCTGCGTCTCACAACCTCTCTATCTGTTACTGGCATGTAGAATGTACTCCAACTTTTCTGCCTGCGAGTCTTTTTTGCTGTTTGGATGACTTGGTGGTGTAGTCTCTGTTCTTAATTCTAAAGTATTTGTGAGAATTTTCTCTTTTGAGGTGTTGGAATGATGCGTCTTTGCAAAAATGAGGAACTGATGTTCTGACATTGTTAGAACATGTGCTTGCATTTCCTAAAAGGGATTTCACTCTGATATCTTTTTCTTTTTTTGGGGGGGGGGGATGGGACAGGGGGAGTTACTGTAGTGGCAGTCATCTTGTGTCAAAAGAAACTGTTTAACTCATGCTCTTAGTTAACATGTTACTTCACAATAGCAGTGAAGCAGAAAGCCAATATGAATTTTATGTCTATCTCTTGGTGGTTTGTTTGGGTTTTTTTAAAATACATCTGTAGCATCTGTTTTTGACTCTGTAACACTGTTCTTGACCTTTGTAATCTCTGATGTCTGTCCAGGTTTGTGAAGTCTACAAGCTTCATAGAGAAACTTTTTATTTAGCACAAGATTTCTTTGATCGGTTTATGGCAACACAACAGAACGTTGTAAAAACACTATTGCAGCTTATCGGTATCTCTTCTTTATTCATAGCAGCAAAGCTTGAGGTAAGTGTCTCCAGCTTTACTTAAACATAAAAATGTGAATGGACAGACAGCACTCTTATTGTACGCTAGGTGCATTTTGGCAGGCTTTATGGAGCTTGTTGCTGTGACTCTTCAGCTGGGAGACAGAAAAAAAAATCCTTTTCTTTCTTTTCAAAATTCCTCCTTTTTTCTATTTTAGAAGTGGCTAAAATTAAGACTAGCTAACATCCATAGTATGTCTCGTTAATCTTAAAAGGATAGGCTTTTCAGTGTTAAATCCAAAGGTTTTAATTGTGGTTGCTAAATGAGTTTTTGACTGTCTGCTGTATACAGAGATCACTTGTTGCAATTCTGTTGTCAGTTGATGATAGTCTGAGCTGTTCTTTAGTTACTGGAACAAACCAAACTGTTAAAATACATAGTGCTTTTTAAGTTCTTACTGTTTGTCTTTTAGGAGTGCTTTTATTCTTCATTCTGTTCTTCTCAAGCAAGGGGTAAAAGGCTTTTCCTTTAGCATGTATAAAAAAAATCCTGATGTCAATTATGATACAATCTCAGTGGTGCTGTAGTCAAACATAATGCATGTTGTACTGATCCATCAAAAGTGAAAGGTGAAGGCTATCGGTAGGAAGGTTGAACAAGAAATCTGTGCATATTAAAGGCAGAGTAGAACACCGTGAGTTAAGATGGCAGATTGGTTGTTCGTTTTTTTTTTCCCTTTGTTTTGAAATGTTGAAGTAGTGGTGGGTTGTTTTTTTTTTTCTTTCTTAAGCGCATGAGAGTAGTTACAACCTGTTCCACAAAATCGTACTTGATTTCCTATCTTACAGGAAATTTATCCACCAAAGTTGCACCAGTTTGCCTATGTTACAGATGGAGCTTGTACAGAAGATGAAATCCTCAGTATGGAATTGATCATTATGAAGGTAGTATTTCAAAGTGGAATTAGTTCTACTTTAGTTTTTAAAGATATATAACACAATCAGACTAAAAGCAGAGAACCTTGATCAATCTTATGTGCTGCTAAGAGGCAATTTCTTTTTCTAATTACAAAACAGTGTTGTTTAGGTAATAGAGTTATAGCATCTACCAGTATGTGTGTATTAACAAAATGAATCATTCCCCCACCCTATCAGCAGGAAGAAGCGCAGGAGAGCTTTAGATTTGTGTGTTTCAAAGATGCCTTGACAAACTGACTTTTGATCTGGAGTAAACAAAGTTGCGTGGTTTAATTTAGGAACTCCTTGTTAATACTGAAGTCTTGTGCACGTCTGCTCTTTCAGGCTCTTAACTGGAACTTAAATCCACTGACGGTTGTGTCATGGCTAAACATTTACATGCAAGTTGCATATTTAAATGAGCTTTATGAGGTATTGCTGCCACAATATCCACAGCAAATATTTGTACAAATAGCAGAGGTAAGACTGACTTCTTCCTTCCTTCAAATGCTGTTTCACCTGGGGTAAAAAGTGTTCTTGTGATAGACTTATTAAACACCTGTTGTCTTGCAGCTCTTAGATCTCTGTGTGCTGGATATTGGCTGCTTGGAATATACATATGGAGTGCTTGCAGCTTCTGCTTTGTATCACTTCTCCTCATCTGAGTTGATGCAAAAAGTTTCAGGTATTGGCATTTATAAATTAAGTCTAATCAGTTGACAAACATTAAGCCTTCATTTAGGCAGAAAATGTCTTGTCTTGTCTTCCAGGTTATGAATGGTGTGAGATAGAGGAATGTGTAAAATGGATGGTTCCATTTGCGATGGCAATAAGGGAAGTAGGAAGCTCCAAACTTAAACACTTTAGAGGTATAGCTCCTGAAGACTTGCACAATATACAGACACACATAAACAGCTTGGATTTGCTGGTATGTATATACATAACAAAGACAAAAGCTGTCTCTAAAATCTCCTACATCTTGCTGCTTCTTTGGTTAGAACAAACAGTAAACTTAAGTGGAGCATCATCAGATTGAGACTGAGTGTAAGCAGATGATAAAAGGCATAAGGTTGCATTCCAGCTGCAAAATGCTTGGGACAGAGACCGGACTTGTTCAGTATTTAGTTTAAAAGGGTGATTGTAACTTAAGCCTCTCATCTCAAATGACAAATAATTACTCTAGAAATTGGAAGCATATTTGTACCCTTTGGGATGCTTCAAATGTTGTATGCTAGACCTTTCTATATAGGAAATACAGGTAATACAACCTTGTCTGATGAAAAAGAGAAAATAAAGACTGATCAGACTGATCTTGTTGGGACTGTTATGTGGCAGTAGTGGTTGACAAGGAGTTGAGCAAGAGTGTTTTTTAGCATGAGAAACCTGCAGAGGATCAAAATCTTGTCCAACAAATTGTAGTTAATCTAAGATACCAGAGGTGTGGTTTTTTGATGTTGAGGTTATTTGGTTGTCGTAGAAGTTAAAGCTCTTCCTGTTCAGTTGTTTTTGAATTTTGCCGTCTTGAAAATACGAGTACCGCAATGCTGATCATCAGATTCCAAAAGTTAATACTGACCTCTTGGGGTTTCTATTCACTAACTATTGCATGATTTATTGGTTACTATTAGGAGAGGCTGGATACAGATACACATTTCCAGATTCGCAATCTATCAAGTTAAAAAGACTGAGTTATATTGATCTGTTGCATAGATATACCAAAGTAAAGACTTTTTTTTTTTTTCTTTCCTCCTCCTCCTGTGCTTTCAGGACAAAGCTCAAGCAAAACAAGCCATATTGGCTGAGCAAAATAGGACTTCACCTTTCCCCACTGGTGTACTTACACCACCACAAAGTAGTAAGAAACAGTCTTCTGGACAGAAGCCAATATGACTTTAGAAACTGTTGACAAACAATTTTGCTGAAGTGCCTGTTCTGCTGGTTCTAACTCCTGCTCCATTACGGAAATGCTGCCAGTGAAGTTCATAAGCTTTTATGGAATCTGAAAAGGAAACCTTACTTTTTTCATGACAGAAAAATTTTTCTATTTGAAATATTTTTATTGAATATTAAAATATTTTAAAGAAATGGATCAAGTACACCAGCCACTTAGAAGAACACCGAAGAGTGCTCCAAATGCTGCTACGGAGGGTGATGCTTGATACGACCAACTATTCAGAAAAAGGGCTTGAAGTTTAGATTAGTTCTGTGCCTGTTTGTCCTTTGGATAATCTGCAGTCACACTGTCCCGTGTTGACAAATGGGCAAAAAGTGCTGTGGAAGACGTTTCAAAGCCTCTTTTTTCAAATGGTTGGCTTACAACTTGATGCCTTTTTAAAAACTCTTTATTGTAAATGCTGCTATGTCTCTGTGTATCCATTTTTAATAAAAATGCTGTCTAAGACAGCTGGTTTTATGTATATTCCTATTTTTCTTTTAATTATGGTCAGCAAAGATTTTTCAGACTGTGACCACTAGTAGCGCAGGAGTTGGGGATCAATAATGTAGTGACTGTGGCTTTATTTATTTACCTCTACTGCTTTATCGATTAAAACTTCCTTTTTGGATACTAAGATAAAATTGTCATGTTGGGCTACTTGGATTACCCTTGGCCAAATGCAGGTGGCTAGGGAGGGGATAATAAACATGACAAGTATGTGGGGAATCCTTCCACAACACACTTTCTAACGATTAGCATGTTGGGAAATTCTTGAATAAGATTACCTGGCTATGCTTAATAGCAAGAAGTAATCAGTAACAAAAGCTTACCTTTTCTTAAAACATAATTACTTAATCTTTGGGATTTTGTCATGGTCTTTGACAACTAATCATCTGCATAAAAACTGAATTCTGCAACGGTGTGTGCCTTTTTACAGGAGGAGTTGTCCTTCTTGACCTTTGCAAGGTCTGAGAATCTGAGAAGTCATAGTAAGATGTTTTTTGGACAGTCATGGTTCTGGAGAAAAGGGAAATGGAGAAATAAATGTAAAAAACAGTTGCTTGTTTATTTCATTATGTTTACTTTGAAGGACTGTTCAACAACACTGAAAACTTTTGTGAGACTACCAGGATTCCTCATGTCCTGTAGATAACTTCACTGCTACAACACTTATTTCAGGAAACTCCTGCTCTGCTGTTGATTAATTTTTCTAAACATTAGTTCCCAGCAAGTCCGATTTTTTTTTTTAAGTTATTCTCCCTTTTGCTTTTCCCTGACCCAGTATTCTGATAAATGTTAAAGCTTTAATGTAATAAAAAAAGCCTATGGTAACTAATGGTAAGCAAATTATTTGGTGTTGCTGGTTTGTTTTTGGGGTTTTTTCACCTTGCAATGAATTGTTATAAGTTCTGTGCTAAAACAAGTGTAAATGTTAGCTGGACAAGTTTGCTGGGCCCAGTTCAGAGAGGTTTTAATTTCTTAGAGAAGTACATATCCTAGACAAAGGAGTGTTATATTTGCCTAGTCTTGAAGTTTGTAACATTGGAGGACTCTTTAAGACACATTTTGGTACTTCGTCCTGAAATTTAGAATGCAAAACCGGGGTGGGAACAATAACTCTCCTGAAAGGTAGTCTCCAGGCTCACTAGCCAAACATCAGTACTAGTCCTTTTGCTGTTACTTTTCAGTGCTTAGTATGTGTTTCATCTGTTTCTTTAAAAAAAATAAAAATTAAAAAATAATTTAAAAATCGTATTTGTAACTGGCCCCTTATAAATGGGGATTGTGTTTTCATTATGACTTAACTGTTCAAGACAATATTCTGTAATAACATTACAGATACAATGAACTCTAATTTTCAGTCTAAGCTAAAAATAACTTTCTGGTTAATACCTATTCAGAGTGAATGCAGGTGTTCCATATGTTCTTGGCTGTGTGGGAAACCTCTAGCTGAGAGATGTATATTTATCTGTGAATGAAACTTCAGGTAACGGGCCTCTTTCTAAATTTGATTGCTGCTTTAGATGGTAATCCTGCTAATTTTATAACTTCCCCTCTCACCCCCTGAAAAGTCAAGCTACTTTATTTTGCTGGGAAGCAGCATGTTCAGAGTGTGGAGATCATGGCTTTGCAGCTTCCCAGGTGGGAATGCCATCACGTGCCAGGGATGTGGTGCTTTCCATCAGGAGCAACTTACCTTAAGAGCTATTTCCTTACTTTCTCATCTTTATCTCATGCTTTAAGAATCTGCATTTCTGGTTGTCTCGCAACACATGTGGGTACTTGTGTCTGCCTGAGGGTGCTGTCTTTCTAGGGTAGCTTGAAAAAATTATGTGCTGGTTGCCACAGGCTGAAAACCATTTTACGGAGGAATGGTGCAGCTATTTTTAAAGAGGGTTGTCCTGATTAAAAAAAGAAGTCAAAGCAAAAAAACTAAACAAAACAAACAAAAACCCCAAAATGAAACTAAGCAGGAGTTTCCTCCATATTTCTTCGCCTCAGGGTCCTATTCTAAAGTCTCTCCGGTCCTGGATCAATCTGGAGGTAGATTCAGGACTGGCGGGGAGAAGCCAAGGGTCAGCTCTGCCTGACTAGAGGAGAGAAAAAGGTTTAGTGTATTTGCAAGTGTGCTGGAGTTTGTGCAACAAAGATGAGCTAATATCAAATACTACGTTCCTGCAAGCTGTCCCTGTCTTTCCACAGGTTACCGTGCGAGGTGGGCAGAGGGCTCCAGGGCAGGACGCCCGCGGCGAGGCCTGGGGATGTTCTTCTGGTGCAGGAGTGCCAGGGCTCGAAGGCTCTGGGGAACACCCGGAAAGCAATTTAGCCGTGCGGTGCTGCGCGCTCCTCGACTGGAAACTGTCTCTCCCTCTAATAGCTACAGGCCCAGCATAAAGCATGCTGCAAAGTAAATTGAATTCTGCAGTAACCCAGGTGGCATGTGATTATCTTCCTCCTCCCGAAAGCTTTGTCATAACTATGCATCAAAACCTCACCTTGGTCTGAAAGCTGGGGGCATCAGAGAAACTCGGAACAAGAGAAATTAATCCAGTGCTAATTTTCTCTTCCTGCTACTATAGAATTGAAAGTTGGTGGTAGCTGTGATTGTATTGAAGGAAACAGCCCCAAAATGAATGAGCTGAGGCTGCAGTTGGGTTGCGGAGGAGGAGTGTGGGTGAGCAGAAAGGATGAAGATGTGGAGGTCCATGCTGTGATTCTGACGGATGCTCAGTTGTTGAAAAGGCTGTAATAATCTAAGAGTAGTTCACAGAAATAGTTCTCCTGCAGAGCTTGTATCCTGTAAAACAGTCGGATGGCCTGCCTGTGGCTATTGGATTCTAGGTCTCGGGTCAGCATGTCCTCTTGGTTCTCGGGAATTGTGGCACAAGGAGTTTTATTACATCCCTGCTTGCTTGGTGGAGGAAAGGAGGTGGCACGAGTTGAGTGGAGCGCTTGCACAAATATTCAGCTGGGTGTCCCATGGGAGCTGCAGGCCCCCTAAGCTCTTATGGCCCGGCTGGAGCTCCTCTCGGCTCCTGGGTGCCGTTTCCTTCACGCGCTGGCTTGGCTGACAGCCATCCAGGCCAAATCCAGGCGGCTGGGTGAAGCGCCCTTCCTTCCCCAGGGCGGTGAAGTCGGAGCTCGCTGCAAGTGTACGAGGCTTACTGCAGCATCGCCTCTCCGGGGCTGGCAGCAGGGCACCTGAACTTCCGCTTGGGAATTGCTGGAGGCTGCAACTGGCTTTCCTCCAGACTTCAATGGGAGCAATGCCTGGCCAGGGCACTGCCAGGTGAGGGAAAAGCCTGTTAGGAAACAGTCAGGGGGGCAAAGTGCAGTGCAGCAGGGGAATTGGCAAGTGCACAGGTTGACATTGGAGGGAGTTTACCTTGTTTGTCAACATAAATCTTCTCCTGTTTTGGGAACATGTTTCCTCTAGGTATTTGACAACATGCATTTAAAGCATCAGGTTATTCATACCTCATCTTCCAAACCTTCCTCCCCCACAACCCTCTCCCCTCAAAAAAGGGAGATGTTGGCATATACTGTGAAATAATACGGGTTAACCTGGACTTTGTCTACCTTGAATTTGTTGGGGATTAAGCACAGCTCCTCCTTGCTGACGGAGTGAGAGATCAGCTCGACCTGGGCACTCGTAATCTCTCTGGAGATCTGCTCAAGGGGTGCAGCTCTGTCGTGTGATGCCTGTGGCAGGAAACACCACGGCTCTTCCTCCCGCTTCTCGTCCTCCTGCCCTCACCATGGCCAGCATCACCTGTGCCATGGGGAAAAGACCTGCTAGGGCTGGGCTGGGCACTCCAGGTGGAGCAACTGAGAGGTTTGGATCTTTATTTTACTTTTTTCTCTGTGTTTCTGTGAGATGGCAGGAGGTGATGACTATATACAAACGCAAGAAGACTTTAATGTCCATTTCTTGCTATTACAGCACTTGATTTCTAGCCAATTGGTCAAACTTCCGTGCTTTGAAGTTAAGACTTCAGCAAAGCAGTCACTTGGCTTGAGCTGTTGAACAAAAAGTATTTTGGTGATGGGCTTTTGCAGCCATGCCACCTGCAAGCAAGTCGCGTTATGTCTTGCCTTTAAAGTACAACCTCTGTTTCTCTCAAATTTTTAATTGTCTGCTATTGACACAACTTATACATAATCAAAGATTTAATTAAGACTGCAGAATATTGCAATACCATGTAATCTATCTTCTTTCAGTAACTTGAAATAATCAGTTGGCGCCAAGCACAAAAGGTGAAGTTTGTATATGAAGCTTTTTATTTCTGTTTACAGTGAATTTGAGATCATAAAAAGAAGTAAAGTATCCTTTGTAGACTGAATAAAACCAGAGTTTTCAAAACTCTGCAGACTGGCATTTTGGGGGGCAAATTAGATCAAATGCTATCAAGGAAGGAAGGAAAACTTTTCTGATCCCAGGGAGCTTTGGTCCTAGAGCTGCTGGCAATTCCAAGGAGCAGACTATCTATTGGAACTGCGTATCTATTTGCAAACTGGTTTTGTCTGACCAAGCTGAACATGCTCTCACATAACTAGTAGAGTAAGAAAGCAAATGTATTTTGTAATGTACTGTTTTTTGATGTTTCAGCAGTAATATTCAAGGAGGAAAAATATGAAAAGCCTATTTCTGTTCAGCTTAGGATATGTGATCGCCTGGGATACAAGGAAAATTGATGTGCAGAGCCTCACCCTAACCTTCCTTTTGCCAGTGGACCCTGGCCCAGCAGACCTCTTCTTCCTCTTCCCAGGCACTGCAGTTACACGGCTGGTTGGTTGAACTGAAGAGGCTGCCACCGACACGTAAGGGGTGTGAAAATCCCCCACTCCTCAGCAGGAGACTAAGGCTTTACTTCTGCCGACGGATGCCTCTACCCCAAGAGATGCGCACCAGTCTCTGCTCCCGGGCTGCAGAAGAGCCTGTGGTCACCTAAGACCTTCTCTTCGTTTGAGGGAGAAGTATTTCCTTTATGAGCATGTTTTCCTGTGCTGTATTACGAGTCTCAAACGTTACATGGCTTGGCTTGAGAAAAAAGGGTTTAGTTGCTTTCTTAAATTTCCACGAGCGTCAGAAAGAGGAGGAGCTAGTGTGTTTACAGACAGTGGCTGTGGTGGTGAAATGGTTCTCTAAATGTAAATGCATTTAGTGTCTTTCTGGCAATATTTCAGTTGATCTTCACTTTGTTTTAAAAGAAGGGAAAAGTATGCAGCCACATATGTTTAAGGGCTTCTAAGCTTGTCCTGGTTTGAGGTATATATCGCCCATAAAGGCAAAATCAAACGATCAAATGTTTGGGGTTTTTTACAAACTGTGTGCAACAAAGTTCCTTGAAACTGACATGATACTGGTTCCGATCGTGAGCTAAACAATTTTCCTGACAGAGCAAAATGACAAGCCTAAATATTTTCTGGAAAATCACGCAGCTAACAGCCAAACCACAGACATGATTTCCCTGGTACTAAAAGCATATCTTGGTGTGTCATATTTTCTTCCATTGGAGGAGGGTTCTTTTGTTTTCGGTAGGGTCAGGGGTCCAAAGTAACTTATGTACAGATGTGAGCTTTCAGAAAGAAACCACCACATGCTCTGATGGCGTAAGGATGCAAAATCCACTCCAGCTGAGAGGGCGAGACTGCGGCTGGGTTAGCGTGTGCAGGCAGCACACCGCTACCCGCTGGACTCAGGACCCTCACTTTTTTCCTTAAATATGGATGGAAAAGTCCTCACGTAGAACTAAAAAATAAGTGGCTTAGCTGGAAATTAGTCATTCACTGCAGCAACAGGAAGCATCGAATAAAGCTGTGTAGGAAAGGGCTTGAGTTCCCCCTGCCCCCAAGGCAAAAGAGGCAGGGACAGCTGTGGTGTGCCAGGTTATCATGTTCAGACTCCGGTTACATGAGTTTACCTATTGCGTGCCCTGCGTGTAACTCGGATAAATGGTTTGAGTGTTCTTGGATTGAATCCCAGAGTAACAACATCAGACAGAAAAGAGTAATACGGTGCTTTATTTTGTAATTCCGTGTAAGGTGTTTTGGGGGGCTTTTTTGGGGAGGGTAGGTATTCTATCAAGATGCCTCTGCAGCTCAGCACCTCAGTCTAGTTTTTCTGTATGTTACAGAATTATTGACCAAGATAAGAATTAAAAGAAAACCCTTTATTTTATTTTTTTCCCCTCTTTTTTTCTCTACCCCAACATTCGTCTTCCAAGTTCTTACCAGATGTCAATGTGATGTTTGGACCGTACAGCTCACCGTGCAGTTTGGTTGTTACGCTTTGGTTTAAGGTTGGTCTGAGAATAAACACGTTTCCCTCTTGTCTCAGCCAGATCTGCAAAACGTTGCTTTCTGATCTCCACAAAGCTGATGTTTCTGGGCTCGCAGGAGGCACCCTCTCTTACCTACGCCAGAATGATGATGACGTTATTTGGGCAAAGTCGAGGGCAAGTGAAAACCTTTTTACACCTTGGTTTGGGAAGTCTGGTTGCCAGCCACAGGCTCGCAAGATCAAAGAAAAATGTTTTAATTTTGGCCAAAATCTTGCAGAATGAAGAATGCGCCGATGAAAGGTTAGCTGATCCTGCACGGTTTTATTAGTATTCTGGGCTTCAGTCAGGAGATTAATAACGGCCACAGACAGTGTCTCTTCATATTAAAGTGTCTTCACATGAGTAGTTTGGGTGAGTGCAAAAGGACTGCAAGGCACAAGCAAGCTGTCTTGTCTCACCCCAACTGACAATGAGTCAACACTTTAATATAAAGAAGAGACAGTTGGTAACAGTCATTAACATAACAAAGTGCCCTATAGATCACTCCAAATTCATCTGACTGTTTTTAAGCAAATGTTTTCCCCTGAGAAGTGGCAACTGAACAATTTGTTGAACGTTTCGCTGCCTGGGCCACCCTGTTGTGCTGGGAGTGGGAGAGGTGCTCCTGCGGATGGCTGGTTCTGAAAGCTCCTCATAGAGGATGGTATTTTCTTGCAGTGGCAGTGTGCTGTCACTTTTTTTTAACTATTTTTTAGCCAGATTTCCTATCAAAAGTGGACTCATGGTGTGGTTTTGTGGTTTTGTTTTTTTTTTTTTTTCCCCCCCTTCTCAGTCTGTTGGCTTCCTCCACTGGACAACTTCAAGAAGATCTGACTTCTGTTAATGTAGGTAAGAAGAAAAAGGAGTCAGACAGGCTGCTGATCCTACTGTGAAGGATCTCCTACTGATCTCCTGTGAAGGAGAGGCACAGGCTGGGCCACCATGGACCACTGGATGAATGACCACGGGGGTTCTGTGCTGGCAGGACAAAAGCAGGAGGGAAGAGGGGAAGAAGGAATTGGGGGTGTAGCACTGGCAGCCATGATGTACATCTGGGGGCTGAGTTAAGAGTAGCTCCAAGGAGGGAAGAAGCACCATGCACAAGAGCAGGTCTGTTAGTCTGGCGCTGATGGAGAAATTTGCTTGTCTTCTGTACGTACCATGGCACTGGCACGATGCGAGAAATGCCTGGGTTGAATGTACCAAGAAGTCTGCCCAGAGCAACCTGGTTTTGTCACCGCTGTAACTTGCAAGTGCTCTTGAACTATGGTGAGACAACAGGTTTCTCCTGCGGTTTCTGAGGGCTACCAGTGGAAAGAGGGCTGTGGCATGCCGGCAGCTGAGGGGGGTTTGGATCCTCCTGCTGCCGAGCGGACTTTGCTGCCCAGCAGCCAGCCTGAACAGACGCCCTGATTCCTGGGACAGACGTAACGGGAAGATTCGACTCTGGAGAAGGTAAATCATGGGAAACTGGGACACATTGCTGGTTGGCACCAAGGGCAGAGATACCAGAGCAACCCAGGTGGGGGGTAATTTTGGGAGGCATCAGTCCACCACTTATAATGGTGTGTCTGACTTTGCTGTGTCACCACCTTGAGGGCAGCTGCGGGCAGGTTGGACATCGGGTTTGGGATGGCTGTGTGTGCTCCGGCACCGGTTGCTCATGAGCACGACAGAAATCCCTGGCTCTCCCCCAGCTGTTGGTGTCCGAGGGGAGCTGGCCGGACATCCTCCACCTCCCACTGCCCACTGCGGCCAAGGCAGCCGTGTGTGCTGGGTGTTCCTCTTCCCGGGGTGCGGGGGGAGCATGAATGCATCCCTTTGTGCGGGGCTGCACTGGGGTCTTGCACTCCTTCAGGGATACAGAGAGAGGGCTGGAAGATGTCCGGGTGGGACCTGGCTGGGAGAGGAGCTGTGAAGATAGTGGGAGCAGCTCAGCAGCCCCCGCGCTCATTGACTTAATTGGGGCTGCGCTGCGGGGCTGGAGGAACGCAAGATGGCCGGGATTCTCATGGCATGGGGAGGCTCGCCGGTGACGACCGGGAACCGGCCAAATCATTAATGTCAATTAAGTACAGAATGTGTAGATTACTGACATGTTATTGTTAGGGCTCTAAAGGAAATATAATTAATAAAACTCCCCCACCCACACCAAGAGGTGGCCCTTTGTGTTCCCTGTGCTTTCCCCTGCCGGCAACGTCTATCTCCTCCCGCAGCCCCGCGCTCCTTTCAGCAGCCTTGGACAGCATTAACATTTGAATTAACATAAAATCACTTTCTGAAATCTGTTAACATTTATAGCGTTGCTGTACTTTGCCTGATCATTGCATTTTTTCTGCCGGTTTGAGCTCGGGGAGTTTTTTTCAGATGATACCAAACATAGACCTATTATGCTGCAAAAATCGCATATTTGTTTAATGATTTCCCATTGGTATCTTTGTTGCTATGAACCAAAGCAGTAAATAGAACCTCACGTGTTAACGCTGTGTTGTTCTACATAATAAATTTGAATATCCCCAGAAGAATATTTTTAACTGGGATTTTCTGAGTAAAACGCATACATGCCAAGGTATTAGTAATTACTTAAAATCAGTTTTTGACATTTAATGTTGACATCTAAAATATCTCCTTTAATTTTTGGTTGCCTCTGCAAACAGAAATAATGGCATTTGTCCTAGGGAAGGCTGGGTGGACAAATAACAATTTTACTCATAATGAAATGAAAAGCAATAAAGAAAATGTGCTAAATGTCAACAGTAAAGCATATCTTCTCTTCACGTATTATGAGGAGAATATACCCCAAAATGTGTCTACACACACAAAAACCCTTTAAGTGACTTAAAATGTTTGAATATTAATGGTTTGAAAGCTAATCCATTGCAATGGCTCCATTTTTTGAAAATTGGCTATTTAAATACATTATTACCTCAATAAATTCTCTATGGTCACTGTGGTAGCCTTAGTATGGAAAAATAATCATCATAAATCTGAATTTACAAAATATCTCCAAAATTGCACAGTTTTGCTGAGAGAAACAAAAGATGAGGTATGTATTATTTAACTCGGTGTATTTTATCCTTGCAGGAGTTGCTTGTCTAAAAAACCAGCAGATGGAGTCTGTTGGAAGACATGAGGGTCTGGCAGTAGCCTAAGAAACCAGCTCGATTTTGTAAGCGAGTGATGACCGCAAGCCTTTGCCGCGTGAGATGCAGTCTGGAAACCTCTGCTGAAGAAGCTGGTCGAGGCTGAAGCACCTGCACTTGCGGAGAGCAGCTGTGCTGAGCACCCAGGTGAGCCGGTACAGGATCCTGTGCCCCTGGTAGAAGGGATTTGGCCAGGAGCAGTCAGAGCCAGCTCGTTCCATCGCTGCCGCTTTCTGCTGGATGGTGGAAAAACCAATAGGCTGAGTTTCCAGCACAGCCAACTGTGTTTTTCAGCGTTAGGGGCTTTGTGTTCAGCTGCAGAGAAGTGCGGGAGGGCAGATGTCTGCGGGGGTGCGGGCAGGAGTGCTCCCAGGCGGCAGCTGTCCCGGAAGCCGTGGCCTTGCGGAGCGAGCATCGCTGGCCTGGTGGAGCGGGACGGTGGTTTGGGGGTGCAGGAGGGCTCCGGCAGCCGCTGCGCTGCAGGGCCGAGCTGCTGGGGTGGTCTGAAGGGAAAATGAACGTCAGGCCCTTGTCTTTCCGCAGGAGATGCCGCGCAGCGCTGTAACATCTGTCTAGAGGCAGGCTGTGGCGGCTCGTGTGGGAGAGCATCTCCGTGGGCGCTCGGATGCAGGAGAGGCTGGGGCAGAGCCCAGGTGTGAGGCTTGTGCCTGTGGTCAGGTGGGGTGGGAGAGCTCCTTAACCCTTCTCTTCTTAGTTTTTACAACTTTTTGGTTAAAATAATTATGAGGAAAATCGCGAATCACCTCCAAACTTTTGCATCCCTGAGCGTCTCTCATTATGCACAAGCACACGTCTTTGCTCCTGAATTTCCTGGGGTTTTGAACAGGAAGAGGATTGTTATTTGCAAGTGTCAGCGATCGCTGGGATGTTCTCTGTGTGGAGATGTCCATTCGGACAGCCGTGTGGCAAAGCAGAGGCAGAGGAGAGGATACCTGTGGTTCCCGAGTGCTCCCCTGACACTTTGCCAAAAGCAGCAGCCAGCAGGGCCTGCAAGAGAATCACGGGCATCACTTGTGTCCCAGAACTGCGGCACTTGGGCGGTTAGATCGTAATAAAAGTGATTATAAGCAGAAGAGGGATGACTGCTCCACCTCCGACTTCATCCATTCTCATGACATCTATTCCTCATCATCATTTTCAGCTCCTGCTCCCTCAAGGCACCTCTCGTCCATGCCTGAAGATCTTTGTGCGAGCACCTGGAAATGTTACCAGCATTTGATTTTTTTTGGCTGCATTGTCACTCAGCTAACAGCATTCAATGACAGTAGACCTCTGTGAAGCAGAACTTGATAAGGCTGATAAAATACTGACCCATGTAAATCAATGAGAAGTTTTGCCATTATTTTATTCTTTCATTTGAACCCTTATGACCAGAGTAACCTGCGCACACTGTCTTAGATAAATGATGTATCCACGCTGCTCAGCCACACGGCTGGTACAAGCAGAAGGACTCTCTGGTCCTTCGCGAGCCCCGAGAACGGGGACATCGCGGCAGCATGCGAAGGAGTGTGCCCAGGCGGCAAGCACAGCTGACACCCCTTTCACAGGGTGCAGAATCCCGACCCGTGTACGCAGGGACCGATCCTGGCATGCCCTCACCTTGCTTGAGTTGGGCATCTCTGTAAGTTTAGGAGTATAGCCGCTAAACCCTCAAAAAGCTGAGCACCCTAACTATGAATTACAGCCTTTCCTTTCATATCTGCAGCTGAGTTTGACATGTGTAGCTGCAGCTGGCCCTACCTCTACAGTTTTATTTGATAAATCCGATTGATGAAGGTTTTTTAATTCCTCTCAATCTCTTTAAATTAAAAAAAAAAAAAAGAAAGGAAAAGAAAAAGAGAGAGAGAAGTTGAAAAGAGCTGTAATTGCAAGTGAGCACTACAGAAACCTACAGCCAGCAGGCATGCTTCAAAGGAAACAGGGCCAGCCTGGACCCTTTAGTTGCTGGCTAGTGAGGGCTTCAGATGTGCCTGCATGGGGACTGTGTTTTAATTTTGATCCATACCAAAAGAGCTTAATTGGAAGATAGTGGGGGTTTTGATGCATACAGCTTCTTCAATTCAGCGAGCAGAGGCTGCCCCTAGAGCAGACAGCAAAGGTGGTCTCTGGTGTGACGGGGTGGGTGTCCCGGCGGCAGGGAGCTCGCTGCCGGACTCCCCCAGCGCAGGCAGGCGCAGCCCTGCCTCCTCTCCTGCCTGCGGAGCCGTGGTTTGCGTTTCGTGGGTATCGAGGAAAAGTTTCCTCCTTGAGGAGCAAGAGATCTGCTTGGTGCATTGAAAGCCCCAATGCCTGCAGAGCCTGGCTGTGCCACCTGCCCTGACCGTCCTGGGCAGCAGGCAGGGACACGGCTGTGGGATTAACTTTCCTGTGTCCCAGTGTCCGCTCACACACGGATGTGGCTGTTGCCTGTGCTCCTGGGCACACGCAGCCAGCTGCCTGCACGTCCTCCTGCTGCTGCCTGTCTGCATCAGCCCCCATCCCATCCCATCCCATCCCATCCCATCCCATCCCATCCCATCCCATCCCATCCCTCCGTGCCCCAAGGAATGGGGAGAGGAGAGCAGCAGCGTCCCTCTGCTTTCCCACTGCCTTCCCTGGCACACTCCCCTGTGTGGCTGGTAAATTAAACAACTAATTTTCATTAGTGTCAATGTGCCTTGCACCTAACTCTAAACTACCAATTAAACTTATCGATTCTGACCAGCAAAGGTACTAAATTCCAGTTGGAACTGAAAAAGCAGGTACTAAATTTACGGAGGCAATCTGTTCAATGCAGCCGCAGATTAAAGCAACAGATTTATCATCTTTGTATCTTTATAAACACTAATCCTCAGGATGTGGGTCTGGACCAACTCCTGCATGTTTGGAATCTCCTCATTTTGCCCGACCAGGTTCAGATTTGAGCTGTGAATCTCCAGTCATTGCCCTTGAATAGCTGTCTCCTCAGAAACAGGTTGATTTTTTAGTTCAGCTGATTAATTCTACAGGATGCCTAATTGTTGTGTAAAGATAATTTTGTGTTTATTGGTTTGGGACATGAGACTTTATCCCTTTATTTCCTGATCTTGTGAACACAGACAGTAGCAAAGGGCTATTCTTTTTGCCAACTTCTGCTGTAGATTCTCATGTGGCTTTTCTCAACCTGCCCACTGAATTTGGTCCCTAGCTCACTGTGTCTCCACAAGTCCATATATCCATGCTCTGGAGAAGATATCTAACATTTTTCTGTTCTAATTTCATCTGACTGAAGGTTGCATCCAAACAGTCAACGATTGTTAGGATAATTTGTCCTGGAACATACAAAAAAGATGCTTCATTCTCTGTTACTCGGTCTGAGATGATTCGAGAGGCATGAACGTCAGCATTCCTCTGCAGCAGGAGTGACCTGTGTCTGCCCAATGCATAGCAGTAGTTTAAAAAGCTAATAGTGTGTTTGAACTAAGACTGAGAGAGAATATGAAAGAATATTATAATTGTGCATAACAGAAATTTCTGTAATTAAAAATGGAATTCTCTGGCATTGGAGCAGAAATAGCAATTTTCTACCCAGTGAAGCTCCAAATTATTTTAGAGGGAATTAGATGTATTCTCCTGGACTGTGATCACTCTGAAAGATTTTTTGATGCTAAACTGCATCTGAATATTGGAAAGAGCAAGCTGTGTTGTCCTCTCACCTGCTGCTAGCTTGAAAGTGGAAACATCAGAGACAAAAGTGTAATAGCTTTTGGATTTGTTACACAGTAATGTTCTCTCTTCACGTGCTTATAATGTGTGAAATACCTTCTCTAACCACTGTGTATTCTCAGGCACACCTTTTTTTGCTGCGTTTGAGCCAAGGTAGCTACTGGCTTTACATGCAGTTGCATCCTGAGAAGCTATTTTTATGGGAAGGTAGCTGAAAGGTGCAGGAGGTTCCTGCTACAGGGCAGGCAGCTCTGAGCGAACGCAGACTGCAGAGCAGGCTAGGTGCTCATGGACTGAGATACCGGTGTGTCCAGGAGCTGCGTGGCCTGGGGATTCCCAGATGTGCCGTCTCACAGTCCCTCCAACGTGGTGGCAAAACTGAAGAAACCCACCCTCCCCCCCGCTTTTTTTTTTTCCTTTTTTTCCCCCCATTTGTTCGACATCAGCTTGTGCTGTAACCGACCATTTCAGCACAACCCCCAACGCGTTTCTGGCTTTCCCGAACCTGATCTTCCACATGCCAGAAGGCTGCCTAGATGGGCTCTGGAGATAATGGCAATGAAATATTTGGGATATGTGCATGTGCTACCTCTGGCACTGGATTGCCCTCTAGTTTGCTTTCCCCTGCAGTTCACTCAGGGCTGCTACCATCTAGCCCAGGTTTGTTCCAGCAGTGCTCCCCTGCATCGTGCAGGCTGGGAGACTGGTGTGGTCTCACAACAAGTATCAGCCCGAGGGCAAACTACGCTTGTGTGATTCATTTTACGGAATGGGGGAAAAATTCAAATGAGTGCTTGCTCACATGAGAAAATATCCTAGCAGGCTGGGTCTAGACCGGCTCCTCTGGCTGAGCTTGGCCGTGGCATGTTCAGTGTAAATCATTAAGAAAGCAATTGGTGTTTGCCTCCATTAGCTCCGATATAAATATCGCTGCTCTGCCCTCACTATCAACAGCCAGCGTTTTTCTGCCCTGCAGCCCAGTGCCAGGCACTGACAGGCTGTTCCAGTGCGGAGGCTGCCTGACCTGGCCCCCGACCTGATGCCGTGCAGAAGAAGGTTGAGTTTGTGCTTAATGTACTGGGCGGGCACCCAGGGGAGCCTCTGCAATTCCCAGTTCTGCCACAAACTTCTACTGTGACCAGGGATAAATCATTTAATCTCTCTTTCTGCAGCGACTCCCCTTATGTGAGAGAGGTGGGAGCAGCAATAATAGCCTTCTTTGCCATGTCTGCTTTGGGGCTGTATTTTTAACACAGTGTGGCACCAGTCATCTTCTACTTAAAGGGCTGCCTTCCCAAAAACAGGTCAGTTTTCACTTGGCGCTTAAGACTTAAACCCACACCTGACCAGGGCTTGCACCTAAGCTGGAGTGTCGGGGCTTCACTGTGATGCAGCAGGTGATAAAGCCCATTGCCGTGACAGCCTGTCGGTGCTTCTGGTCCCTTCGCCTCTCCCATCGCTGGCTGCGCCCTGCTTTCCCCAAGGAAACTCTCCAGCTGTCCCCTGATGTCTGTGTTAAAGCAAGAGACAGCCAAATGCTGCCCTACCTTCCAGCATGGGGAGGTCAGGCAAGGGAACATATTTTACTTGCCGAGCTGATACAATTGTTTAAAGCAAACAGACAGCTCAACATTTTTGCTAACTTACAAAATCTGGCATCTCAGAAGAACGTGTTTGGACTCAGCAAGGCCACTTTCCCAGGCAAAGCGTTGTCATTAATCTGTGTGTTTGGCATTGCTGCTGGAGAGCCTCCTTTTTGCTTTGAATGAGATGTATATTCATGGACTGAAAGTTGCCGGGTTTTGTTTTTATGCCGGCCACGTGGATTTGATGGGGTGGGATCTCCATGCGCAGGCACTCAGCTCTCCCAGCTGCACCGGCACAAAAGCGCTGGTCACCGCTGCTGGATTGTCGAGCTGAGTGCGAGCTGTCGTTGTATGGAGGCCAACGCAATCATATCACCTGCCAGCCCGGGGAAAAATAGGGCCTAAATAAGATGATGAGTGTGGTCAGAATTAAAAGGAAAAACAGCATCTTTCCCTTAATGAGCTCTGTTTAACATGTGAGAAGCCCACACATGCTTTATCTGTATTCTGACCAGCGAGGAGCCTTACCCAGACTTCATACAACAATTCATCACGGCCGATTTGTGCGAGGCATATTTGAGATGTAAGATGTGTGACTCAACCTCTTTTATTCCCTCATTAATTTTCTATTCTGCCTGAAACGGGTTCTTAGAGTGCTCATCACCAGGGGATGAGTGCTGGTAAAAATGGGGCGTCAGGATTTCTGCCCTTATTTTCCTCACTGGGGTTGGATAAAGGGGCAGATGTACAAGCACCTGGGCCACGCGGGCTGCGGGTCCTGAGTCGGCAGCACCTACTTCCACCTGAGTGCTCCCAGGCAGCCGCAAATCTGATAAAAAGGGCTGACCATTGCTGTATTGTTGACAGCATTTCTAAGGAAATCAGTGACTGAACAATTGGAGTTTGATGTTTTTAGCTCATGTTGATACTTTTCAAGACCTCACCTGAAAATGCTTGAAGATCTGGCTTATTTGGCCAACTTGCATGCACATCTGCTGCGCTGTGTATTTCCTGCAGGTTTGCTTTTCTGCTCCGGTTCTTCTCTCCCTTTCCACACTTGTATATGTGCTTCTCACTGTGTCTTTGTGTCGAGTGCTTTATGTATCTTTCCGCTGTGATATGTATTAACTACTCAGGCTCCCAAGGTTCTCAGAAGATGAATGGCTTTATCTATAAAATTCCAGTAATAATCCATTTGTGTATGAAATGTGCTCTTCACCATTAGTGCATCGCAGAGGGTTGGCATTATCTGATAGCTGCAGAGGAGGCTATGGGCAGCAACCGTGTTCGGAGCTGCGCCTTGGGCTCTCCCGGTAACTCCTGACAAGCCACTTGGATTCTTTGCAGTGCTCTGTATCCGAAGGCAGACACCACTCAGCCCGCTGGATGTGCAGGGTGCTGCGTGGTTTCCTGAGCTTACGCCTGCGGAGCACCTCAGCCTTTGGGGAAGGGCAACAGATAAGAGCTTCCACTCCCAGCAGTGAATCCAGGCACCTTCCCAGGAGACGCGGCGGCGGTGGTGGTGTAAGAGGGCTCGGTGACACCAAGCAGGCTGCGTGGGGGTGTTAAAGAGCTCCCCTCACCCACTCTCCTGCCAATCACCACCTCGGATGGAATTGGGCTTTTCCAGTCGTTTCAGGTAATGTGTGTAGCGCCATGGCAGCTCACTCCAGCGTGCAGTGGTATTCTCAAAGTACTGTCCACTGGCTTCTGATTTAATTTCAGATGATCTTAGTCCAGCGCAAAAAAATGCAGTCTCTGCCAATCAAGAAGTATAGAGCACGCAGTAAGTACAGTTCAAAAGCTGCATTACCCTTATCTATTAGTAATGATCAATTAGCATGAAGGTCAGTGGGCAGCTTGGAAATGAGTCAGATAAGAAGGGCAGAATGAGGATTTGAATGGAAAGGCAATTCTTGATTCATATTCGGCGTTTAAAGTCGTAACTCTGTAACAGTGGGGGTGGAGGGTAGCGTTAAGTAGTCCTGCTGTCACACTGACTCAACCCGAGTGTAAATCACGGTGCAGAGAGTGACGAGGCTTTTTCCCCGTGCTAAAGCATCATATTGTGCCACAGAAGGGATTGCAAGTTGCAAGAAGTCCTCCTTGCCCGCCAGCCCTGAAAATCTCTGGCCAGTGTGACCCCCCTGGCGTGTCACAGCACCACAGGGCTGCTGGCCGCAGTCAGTGCCACCCCAAGCTCAAAATTCTGCTCCTCCACTTGCACCAAGTAGAGTGGGATCGGTGGGGAGGGGCGGTGCAGTGTGGAGGTGGGGGTCTCCACAGACTCCTGAGCATCAGCTGGGCAGGAGGTACCGTTCAACACAACGTTACATGTTTTTTGGGGGAGAAGAAAAAAAGACTCCTACCCAACTAATTAACTTGCAAATTTTGCACAGATGATCCCCGTCCATGCCACATTAAATTGGCCCTTCCCAGTGTGCATGTGCACTCTGAGATGAACATAAAGGTATTAAAAACCATTACCGGGAGTTACACGTGGGCACCCGGGGTAGCGTGGGCTTCTCAAGAGGGGCACGTGCTGGATCCTGGTTTCCGCGGCGAGCGGCCGCAGCTCAGGCAGAGGTGCCGGGGCGCAGGGCTGTGCTGGGCAGTGGCGTAACGGTCTGCCGAAACACTGCCTTTGCCCTGGCGCCTACTTTAAGTAGGTGTGCTCAAAAATCATTTTATCTTCACCCGAGTCTCCTCTTGTGAAAGCAGCCAGCGAGCTGCTGAACAGCGAGGTTAACGTGGGGAAGAAAAAGAGGCGAGTGCTTTGGTGTGACACCCCGTCTGAAGGAGAGGAGATGCCAGCCCGTGCCTGGAGGGCTGGCGGGGTGGTTCTCCTCGGCTCCCGGGGCGGCTGTAGGGAGAACAGTGCTGGTCCTGCTGCCCGGAGTGGGGGCCGTGCTGCAGGCAGCCTGTGTGGTGGCCACTGCCACCTCCGGAGGGGACCTGGTCCCAAGCAGGGGAGCCTCCTCTCTGGGCCAGGGGAAAGGGAGCTTCCCCAGAAGACACATCAAAGCCATTCCTGGATATAATAACTGATGTCTGAGGCAGTTTCTCTGGATTCAAACAGACAAGCAAACTGTGGCGCTTGCCACACATTTCAGACAGTACGATACGATCTTTCTTGTTTTCTCAAGTTTACGTATCCCAGGTTTTCACTGTTGCTGTGGGGCAGGTTGGTGCCTGGGTGAAAATAAATCTGTCACTTTTTGGTGTGTGAAGTTTATTTCTGCTTATTTCTCCCACACATACATACATATGCACGCATGCCGAGGCTTCACAAAACACCTCCTTCCGCGCTGGGTGTGTGAAGGAATACACGTGCATTGTGCTTCCAGCTTCTGTTCTTGAAATACCATATGTTCTGGCCTGTAAGCTTAAAATATCCTGATGAAGTGATGTTTTAAAGCATGCGAGCACTACGCGCAGGGTTCCTACTCCATTCTCTGGAGGCTAATTAATCCCCTTAAAATAGAGAGATGGTAGTGAAATAGGTGCTCTTGGTACCAAGCAACTGCACTGCCTGTTGAAGATGATGAAACGTAAGTATAAAAGAGAATAGGTAGGGGTAGGTTAAAATTGGTGTTCCTGCCTCTGACAGTTTACTTTGATGAATGCACTCATTCACTCAGCTTCACCATTTGGATCCTGCATAATCAGAGATAACAGGCGGATGGTTTGCATGAATAACTAAGTTTGTCATGTTTAATTTTCTTTAAAAAAAGAAACAGCAGTTGCTTTACCCTCATCCTTCAGGCCCAATACATATTTATAAATTGTCAGGAAATGAAAAGCCTTTTAACAGCACGCAACAAGCATGCAAAGCTACCAGGAGGAATAACTGGGAAAGCAGCGAGCGCGGGGAGCGGAGCAGCCCGCCTGCAGCTCGGGCGGGCTCACCTTGCTTCGCCTGGGAGGGTGGTGTGGGCAGAGGATGCTGAGCAGGTTGTCTGGATTATTAGGATGTGTGGCACTGATATGTGTTTTGCTTTCTGCAGACGGTGTCTTCTGACAAGTTGACACTGTGCAACAAGAAGCATTAAAACTGAAAAATAAACCTGCGTTTGGCAGTTAGCTGGTAATTCAGCGACTGACTGTGCTGCTTAATATTTGATGGGGTGCTTGCTTTATAGTGCCTATCCCGTCACTGACAATTTCTTAAAACATAAGAAGGTGCAGCTGGAGTTTGCACGGATCAAAATGGTGGAGGAATGTCTTGTGCAGAGCGCGCTGGTCCCGGCAGCCGCGCCGTCCCCTCCAAAGCCAGTCCCAGCTGCCCCGGGAGCTGCGCACAGTGGAAACGGGAAGGTGAAAGGACTGACTCACTCCTAGGATGGCTTGGATCCAGGACCAGCCCTCCTCAGCCCGTGCAGGGCATAGGTGTGGGCATCGTGGCGGCTATTGAACGCCACTAATGTTACAATTAAAAAAAATCCAGTCTCTTTATTGAGCAAATGATTTCTGCAGAGAATAGTGTGATATATTAAAATGTCTGTGTAGAAAGCTCCCAAGGGAGAAATTCAGAAGAAGAAAGATTGGATCACTAAAACGGAGAGAGAAACCAGGAGTCGCTAATGTGAGGCTGAAGGAAGAAGACCAAATCTAGTTAGAGGGTCTTCTAACCAGCATGGCTTTTTTCATAATCATCCTATCAAGATGATCTTTGCAATAGGTGACCTCTGACTTCAATACCAATATATATGTCACCAGACACAAATCCCTCAAGAGCTAACTCAATGATATTTCAAGTAAAAACTACTAGGCAGAAGTGCAATCTGATTATCGGCGTGTATGCAAACTGGGAGGCACGGAAGATCTATGAACGCTGGAGCTGATGAGAAGCACAGGGCAGGAGCAGGTTGAGCCCCAGGCAGTGGTCCCGCTGGCCGGCCACCACTGCCCCTCCAGACGACCCACTGATGGCACGTGGCATGTTACAGCAGATCCCCAAAGAAAAGAAATCTTGAGCTGATTAGGGATCCCCTTGCTGCGTTTTAATTTTTTAGCATCATTTAAAACGATCTCAGAGTTGCTTCGAATTCTGACCAGTTTATCACACCGGGGTTGGGGTGAGAGCCCCGGGTCACTGGCGGGGCACGTACAGGGATCGCCTGCCCTTTCCAGGCAGCCGGAATCCCTTGGGCACCGCCTGCGCGGGCTGCGAAACTGCTCCTGGGCCATGCGGCACTGAAAGGAACTGCCAATGCGTGTTTGAGTGCCGTATTCAGATTTAATGGTAAAAATGATAAATCTTACCAAAAATATCACTGAGATGAAAAGTATGAAGTGTTTGCCACTAGTAGTCATCTAGGGAATAGAGAATAATGAAATAGCAAATTCAAAACCACAAGGGCCTGTAAAATGTTGTTTTCCTGCTAAAAATATCTTACGGAAAAATCTTTAAAGCGTCAGTCCCCCTCTTTTTTATAGACCTCGCTCCATCCAGGCGCTTACGCGTGTGCTTAGCTTCCAGCGTGCGAGCTGTTCTGCGGATGCTATGGGAAGAGCCCGGGTTTAGAGCGCTGGCATGTGGTAACGTTTGGCTGGATCAGCCCATGGCGAGCGCTTGTGGGAATCTGGCAGAGGGTGGGTGTGTGGAGCCTGATTCTCATTTGCGCCGAGGCGGCTGTACACGGCTCCCCAGGCGAGCGGGGCTCTTGCAGCGAGCGTAAGTGTGTGCGAACGCTAAACCGTGTAATTAATTTAAAATCCCCTGAAGTTAACCCAAAATAGTCCCATACAGACGTCGGTAGACCACAGGCATCCATGTGCCGTGCCCTCCTCCTTCCCTGCTAAGGTGCCGGCAGGCGTCCCGCGGCCGTGGTGCGGCTCTGCCCGGTCGCTGCCCCGTTCGTCACCCGAGGGGCTGCGTCCCACCCCTCGCTCTGAGCATCTCATCTGCTGTCTGGACTGGAGAGCCTGGTCTCAAACAGAGACATTAACATTTCCGTTAATAGGGATCTCTGTGTTGCTACATAGTCTGAATTGGCCTCTATTACTTATTAATGAAGATCCAAAAGTGCATGTACTTAAGACCTTGCTTAGCTAAGGGGAGTCTTCTAGGGCCAATTTGAGTCCTATTTAATGACTAATGGCTATTGAGACATAATGTCCACTAAGCAGATATCACATCCTATTTAGTATTTAATGTTTAAATATTTAATTAATTAAACACTGCCAAATATTTAATTAAACGCCATCAGAGCCATCCTGACACTTCCACTATGCATAATGCAAAGGAAATCAGGACTTTCCTTATCAGCCCCACAAGTAATGCAGATTCAGCCTTACCCAGAAATAGCTGAGGTCTGTGTAGCCAAAATACCTGCAACCATACACAGTAGAGAGGGCTAGTTTTTAAAAATCCTTTTTTTTTCTTCTTCTTTCTTTTTTTTTTTTTTTCAAAATGAGCTGAGCTAAATGTTTCGTTAGTAAATCAGGCTCTGAAGTGACACATAGGCAGAGCGGTGGTACCGTATGCCGCACTGCAACAAGAATGCTATGCTTGTATATTGACTTTTAATTATTTAAAAGTAAATGACTGCTACTTAGCATGGCATACCTGCCAGCAGTTTACACTAGTTTTGCTTAAATATTTACTCTGCTATTCAATAAAAAATGAGTCTACTGAAGCAAAAAATGAGAACCTACCATGTCACATGGTCCCTCTCCTACCTGTGGCATGCCAACTTCACAAAGATTTATTCACAAAGAGATGCTAGATTTTGATGGCATTCCTGGACTAAGCCAAAATGCAGGTTTAAATTATCCGGCTAGACCTCCAGCTACAAACTGGGTCATAATTAATCAGCTTTTGACATTCGATTTCGTATTTACTTATGGAAACTTGGCACTTAGAAATATAAAGATCTTTAAATCCCAGTTTCGGAATCTGGACACCCAGCAGGTACAGGAACATTTAGGGGCTGAATTGCTTATTTGAATATTTTATTACCCTGCTCCATCCTCTGATGCGTGCTGAAGCTGCTAGGTCGTGTTTCATCACTCCCAGCCTGTGTGGGGATGTCTTATTTTAATGTTCCCACACGGGATCTCTCGCTAACAAGGAATGTGGCTACCAGTTGGAGAAGCCATTAAAGTCACATCATTTTTATGCTTGGATTCAAGCCATTTATTAATGAAATGAGGATACAGATTTTGGGCTTTCTTTAGAGGATCTTACATGATTTTATTGGCTGCTCCAGCCAAATTATCTTTCACTGTAAAGAGCTGATGCTCCAGTTGCTCAAATTGGGTTTTACTTATATAAACAGGCAAAAAAAATTGGACTCACACTGTAAAAAGCCTCTATTGTTAGGACCTTTATCTCTCAAGTTCAGTGATGCTTCGCTTTGTCCGTTTGCATTTATTGAACAATCAGTTGCCTGAACAGCCAGGAGTTTGCCTACATCTATAAGCTGCTGGGATGTTTTGAATTTTCATGTTCTCCTGCCCACCCAAGCAATAACCTCAAACTATATTCATTCCTTTCACTCCTCTGCTCCTTACAGTCTTTTAAACAAAGGTATATTGCCACCCAAGGTGGGAGTAAAATGCCATCGTGCCCACGGTTTGCCAAAAAAAAATGCTAAAACTTAGCAGGATGGAGGGACTCGTCCACCTCATTTAATGTAACAGACATGTGATGGTTTCGCTTGATGTAGGTCATATCTTTTAATTAACTTTTCTCATATGTAAACATACTATTCTCATATGAAACATGCAACCCCCCCCCAGCTCATTAAAGCGGGCAGTGGTCTAAAGGAGATGCAAGGGTGGCAGGGAACTGGCAGCTGAGAGCAGAGAGGTGAAGGACGAGGACGGTGGGACGCCTGGGTCTTTGGGCTTGGTCCGCCCTGCCAGTGCCGTGGGCTCCCAGAGGCTGGGTGGGACAGGGGGGAGAAGGCGCCGGCTGCATGGAGAAAGCCGGGCTCTGCAGAGAGGAGCTTCCCGGGCAAAGCTGGGGGCTGGGATTGCTCTGCCGGCACGGCGTGCACTCATCGCAGTTACCCGGGGACGTGGTCCCAGCTGCAGCCGAGGCCTTTCTGCGTTCATTTATTATTCAGCACGTCTTGACTGCTTAATTGCGGAGATGTGTAGCAGTCTCTGTTAGCGCGTGAGCTCTTTAGGGGGAAAATCAGTGTGGACAGCGATTCCACGTTTGCGTTTCCAGTTTACAAAGAAGAACTCCTTCAGCCATCTGCTGAACTCCGCGCCACCGCCCCCGCAGGCCCCCACATCCACTTCCCAGCCGCGGAATTTTGATGGTGCCCTGTCTGGGTTGGCATCGCCGATCGTGCCTTGCAGCTGGAGCTAAACGCAGCCCCGCTTGTCCCACCCTGCCGCAGGGGCCTCCTGCCCGCTCTGGCCACATCCGAGGTGCCCACGGCGCCCGGGGAAGGGCAGCCTGGAACACATTTCCCTCCTGGGAAATGCCTTAACTTTCCCCCAGCGGGCGAAGAACCTCTTTCTGCCTGTGACACAGGAGGTGGGCGAGGGACCTTCTGTGCTCCAGCAGTGCCACCATGTCAGCGGTGGTGACACTGCCCCGCTCCGCGCTCGGGCTGAGGGCCCGGCAGGTTGCTCCTCCCCCCACCTGCCACAAGATGAGTTCTTGGGAAGCGAAGATATTTGAGATACAGTTTTCCCCTGTTGTTATGTTTGAAGGATCTCCACAACGTGAAGGTTCTGCCCGTAGGGGCAGGCCGCCAGCAGGCCCTGCCGAATGCGCCACAGCAGCGAGCGCGGCCGGGCGGGCGGGCGGGGGTGGGCTCCTCCCGGGGCAGCGCTTC
>VZSF01008260.1:573-5573 GCA_013398295.1 Chionis minor
TTTTTTTTTTTTATTTTTTTATTTCAAACTCGTGGTAGCGATTGCATCATCTGCCTTTCGCTTCCTTCCCCACCCCGCCCCTAGAACAGCACAGATTAAGATAAAGTGATAGTGCTGTGTCAAAGAGTGCTTTACTGCCACACTTGGGATAGAAGAGGAGAGGTTAATTTATCATCGCTGGGGAGAACTGACAGAAGAGAGATATACTACCGAAGGGGGATTTAGCACAGGGCCAAGAAACTTCACACTATTTTTACCATCTGTCACATGCTCTAATAAAGCAGGACAAAATATGAAGAAAGGAAAAATGAACTATCAAACACTGATGTAATGCAGCCCATAAATCTAATTTAATTACTTTGCATGGAGACAGGTCCTCGAGTCCGTGTGAATATACTGGATTTTCTTGGCAACTTAACAACTAAGTGTTTTAATAACATCACACTATAATTTATTCTGCTTGAAACACAAAACCTCTTTTGTGCAAGTTTCTTTTTTTTTTTTTTTTTGTGAGAACTGTTAATTTTTCCTGCTAATGTCAAAACTGGCATAAATTCACATGTGAACTTGAAGCCTGACTGTGAAAAAAGGCGGAGGTTAGCGAACGCCTTTTTATTGTTCGTTGCTGTATGTGTGTGCCTGTGTGTGCACACATGGGGGGCTGCGCACGCCGCAGAAATAATTGGGCCTGTTGATGACTTAGGTGAAGAGAGTTGTCTGGGTAATTAGATTTTAATATCATGACAAAAGAGTGGGGGAGGGAGAAGTGGGTGTTGGCCAAAAAACAAAAAGTAGAGGAACGAAAAAGACCACAAAAGCCTGGTTTTGTGGGAGGACGAGGGGCTGGGGCAGCGCTGCCCGGGCCAGCCTGTCCCGGCGAAGGGTCTGCAGGGACAGGGACCTGCGGGGACCAGGGAGCAGATCAAAAAAGCAGAATTATTATTCACTATGTGCTCCTGCGAATCCGGATGCAGTTACAGAAATTATTGTTAATAATGAAAGCTATATATCAAAGGTTATAAAACTCCTGTGCGCTGGGACACTATTTTTCTAGGCTTTGTTCTGAACCATTAAAGATGACATGTTGAGTTTGTGTGCCTCTGTGTTTAGTAAGAGACATTTAAATCTGATTTTAACCTAAACTGGCAATTTTGACATTTGTCTCCGGTCTTTGAAGCAGGAGCTATGATGACACCGAGCGGGGGGCGGCGGGCTGCCCCCACCCAGCCTCCATGACCTCACGCAGGAGGGAAGGAGGGAGCAGGTAATTAATTTGTTAGATCATCAGTGATTCATGTAAAATAAAACCATCAGTCTCCGTACAATTCTCCCTGGGAGAGGAGAAAAAAAAAATATAGAGAAAAAGGAAAAGAGGGAGGAAAAGAAAGGTCTGGTGCCGAAGGGGCCGGGAGCCCGCGCGGGAAGCAGAGGGCGTGTGGTGGGCGTGCGACACCTGCCCCACGGACCCCGCTGTGCCCCTTCGCGGTGGCACTGGGACGGGGTCACCCACCGCACCCCCACGCTGGCGGGGAGCCATGGGCGTGCTGGTCCTGCCCCCGCACCCCAGCATCCCTCGGGAAGCGGGATCGTCCCCGCAGGTTGGTCCAGCGACTTGTACAGGCTCGGAGAATGAAATAATTCCTGCCCCGGGGGTCTCACCGCTGCCTGCGCAAAGTTCATTTAACGTTAAAACTCTGGGGGCTGCCCGAAGTTTGGGGTTAAGGGTCTGGAAAAGGCAGAGCCCCCCAGTTGCTGCCCTTCAGGGACCTTCCTGCCTGTCTCACCACTAAACAGTCCTTTAGAGCGGGGAGAAACGGAGGAGAAAAGACAAATTAAGGGCGTTTTTCAGGTGCAATCTGAATTTCTTCTCCCCGTGCAGAGGAGCCGTCGCAGGACGATGTCCCCGCGGGTGGACGCCTCGCCCAGCCCCGCGCGGGGCAGCGTGATTTCACGGCCGGAGCCGTCGCTCAGAGCTGTTTTATCACACGCGCAGTCAGAACGTCAGATGATTTATGGGACCGAGTGCGCTGACCTGGCCTTCCCGGACGTCTTTAACGCAAGAGGAGCCTTGCCGTGAACCGAGCCGCCTTCCCCGCGCTCCTGTGGGATGTGGGTGGCCGCCGTGGCCACCTGTCCCCTGTCCCCGTCCCCGGGGAGCTGCAGCCGGGGCAGGTCCGGCCCTGGGCTCACACACTCACGCACGGGCACCAGATTTTGCAGAATTGGGATTTTGCCTTGGTTCTGGGCGAGACTCCCCTGAAACTTCTCCCCAAACTGGCCTGAACTCAAGAGCGCTTTTTGCGCAACCATTTTTCATCACTGGAAATTTTAAATAATGCAAAAGGTTTCCCACGCTAGAGCTCCTGCTGCAGCGAATCCATGCGAGACTGTTGGAGCACCTCAAAAGAGGAAAGTGAGTGTTTAAAACCAGACAAGCGCGGCCAAAGACGCTGATTTGGGGGTATGGAAAGGTACTACTTGCACATTATTTGCTCAAGGATCCGAAATCTAAAGATTGGGGAATGTGAGGGGCTGTGACACTCTGCGCGCGTGAGCCAGCCCCGGCAGCAGACGCTGCATAAACGTGGAACAAACCACAAATCCTTTGAAGTCCAAACACTCTTCTCCAAACCCGGCATCCCACCAGCTACACTGGAAGAGAAAAACTGTGGCTGAAAACTCAGTGTTACTAAACCGGGGGCTGCTGGGAGCCCGGGAGACGTTTGCCCAGCACGTGGATGCATTGGCAAGTGTTACGCGCCCCCAGGAGAGGGGCTCGGCAGCGGCAGAGGATTCCCGGGGTCCCTGCGAGGCGCGGAGGCTGTGCGGGGCAGCGCGGGGCGCTTCGTGCTCCTTTTCTTAGTTACGACAGAAAAGAGATCTGTTGCAGGTTGTTTTTGCTGGGAATTGCTCCACTGCCGGCCCTGCTGCTGGTGGCACTTACAAAGGAGGTGACAGGCGGGGACAAAGGGGGCCTGCAGGAAAGCTGGGGAGTGACTCCGGATCAGGGAGTGGAGCCATAGGATGAGGGGGAATGGTTTTAAACTGGAAGAGGGGAGATTCAGGGTAGATATTAGGAAGAAATTTTTCACCATGAGGGTGGGGAGCCCCTGGCCGGGGTTGCCCAGAGAAGCTGTGGCTGCCCCATCCCTGGAGGTTCAAGGCCAGGGTGGACGGGGCTTGGAGCAACCTGGAATAGTGGGAGGTGTCCCTGCCCAGGGCAGGGGGTGGAATGAGATGGTCTTCAAGGTCCCTTCCCACCCAAACCACTCCATGATTCTATGGCAAATGGGGCTGCGGAAGGGTGAGCGCAGGGCTGGGTCTGGGGGGTGTGTGGCACAAATTTCCAGCACCATTTCCAGCAAAGTTAGCACCATTCCCAGCGGGAGCCCTGTCTCCAGCACGGTGGGAGCCGAAGCCCTTTAGCGGCCACAGAGCATCTCGCCGGGGGGCTGGAGGGGCGGCAGCTCCCCGCTGCCGGGTGCCGGGGCTGCGGTGCTGCCTGGAGATTTCACCGTGCCGAAGCGGTGGCCTGGTCCGGGTGGGAGCGGGGCTGAGCCGGGACAGGGCTCCCCCCTCGCTGCCCGGGGCATCTCCGCCCCAGAGCGCCGTAACGGCGGGTGATTTATTGCACAAGGGCATTTGCATCCTGTAGCTAATTAATCCGTGCACCGGGGGGCTGCTCTTACAGCACAAGAGCCTCAGCTAACTCAACCCAGGAATCATTCACTTCTTTTTCCAATTGAAATTTTAGGAGAGAACGTGGCCTGTCCCAAGCTCACTGAAATGGAGCTACCGGGTCCCAAAAGTGTCACCTGCCACCTGAGCAGGCTTATTCAATTCCAATAGCTGGTGCTTCTCCGCGTGGGGCGCATTTGGGAATGCAGCCCGCAGGCAGCGCTGGGGTAATTCCCTGCCTCCCAGCGCTGCCCTGGGCAAGGAGCTGCCCCTTCCCCTCCCTCTGCTGCTGTGTCCCCCCCAGCCCCAGCCCTGTCTGCGGCGGGGACATCGCCCAGCCTGCACGTGCCTCTGCCGGGCAGAACGGGATGCAGGTCCCTTCCAGGGGTCTGTAAAAGGCAACGCAGTGCAAATCCTAGGAACTCTGCTCCAGACTACTCAAAGGCATCGCACGACAGCCAGAAGGACAGCAAAAAGGCAGTCAGAGGGACTCCGCGATCTACTTCCCAAATATATTCCTATTGCAGAAAAAGATTTTGTATAATGCACCAGGCATTATATGGTTGCAGAAATATGCACACCTTCAAATATATTGTTCAAGAGATTGGAATTTATTTCCCTCTATTTCCAATGTCCCTCTCCCCCCTTTCTTTTTCCTGTGTTGGAGATAATGAAAACCCTGGTATTTAAATTCAGTTGCAGCTCCTAGCCTCACAGATTGATTGCTTAGAAAAAAAAATATATATAAAAAACCCCTCAGAGCATGTATGCATAAACTAGATGGTAGATTAGGTTACTGGGAGAGGAAACGTACAAATGTACCGGGAGTGTACCTTTTGCGAGAAGATTAACTGATGGTAGCAGCAAGTTGCTGATGAAGGCAGTTTGTGTAAGAGCAGACCCTGACTATTGAGACTCATCAGTCACCGCTGTCACCGTCTGCCACCGTCCCCCGGCGCAGGCACGGAGCGGCTCGCGGCGCAGCGCGGGCACGGGGGGCACGCGCCGGCGGTCGGCGCTGGCAGGTCTCTTCGTCGGGTTTGTCTTGCTTTCGGGCTGCTGGGGATATTTAACACTGTCTCGGTGAAGCCCACGGACGTGCAGAAGGCTGCTGTGATTTCAGCCCGGCAAACGAAGGATTAAGCAGACTAAAATGGGGCATAAATCTTGGTTTCCCGTCAAGCTTTGCAGCAACCCGGACCCAGCATGAATTTCCCCGCAGCGGCTGGTTGGGAACGTGGGAAGAGTTACCAACGGAGCCCTTCAACGTGGCTTTGAAAACCCCTCCTGGTTCCCTCGCCTTTCCCATGGCGGAGGGTCTG